>CAWWDY010002413.1:0-29226 GCA_963942605.1 Poecilus cupreus
AAAAGAAACATGAATTTGTCAGTTTGAATAGTTCAAAACAGCGTTTTTCTATGTTTTTTTCATGTTTAAAACAGCAATTTTATCGTCATTTCTCATAAATCGCCGTTTCGCACGAAAGAAACATGAATTTGTCAGTTTGAATAGTTCAAAACAGCGTTTTTCTATGTTTTTGCAAGTTTAAAACAGCAAATTTATCGTCATTTCTCATAAATCGCCGTTTCACACGAAAGAAACATGAATTTGTCAGTTTGAATAGTTCAAAACAGCGTTTTTCTGTGTTTTTGCAAGTTTAAAACAGCAATTTTATCGTCATTTCTCATAAAACGCCGTTTCACACGAAAGAAACCTGAATTTATCAGTTTGAATAGTTAAAAACAGCGTTTTTCTATGTTTTTGCAAGTTTAAAACAGAAATTTTATCGTCATTTCTCATAAATCGCCGTTTCACACGAAAGAAACATGAATTTATCAGTTTGAATAGTTCAAAACAGCGTTTTTCTATGTTTTTGCAAGTTTAAAACAGCAGTTTTATCGTGATTTCACAAAAATCCACCGTTTCGAACGAAAGAAACCTGAATTTATCAGTTTGTATAGTTAAAAACAGCGTTTTTCTATGTTTTTGCAAGTTTAAAACAGCAATTTTATCGTCATTTCTCATAAATCGCCGTTTCACACGAAAGAAACATGAATTTGTCAGTTTGAATAGTTCAAAACAGCGTTTTTCTATGTTTTTTCATGTTTAAAACAGCAATTTTATCGTCATTTCTCATAAATCGCCGTTTCACACGAAAGAAACATGAATTTGTCAGTTTGAATAGTTGAAAACAGCGTTTTTCTATGTTTTTGCAAGTTTAAAACAGCAATTTTATCGTCATTTCTCATAAATCGCCGTTTCACAAGAAAGAAACATGAATTTGTCAGTTTGAATAGTTCAAAACAGCGTTTTTCTATGTTTTTTCATGTTTAAAACAGCAATTTTATCGTCATTTCTCATAAATCGCCGTTTCACACGAAAGAAACATGAATTTGTCAGTTTGAATTGTTGAAAACAGCGTTTTTCTATGTTTTTGCAAGTTTAAAACAGCAATTTTATCGTCATTTCTTATAAATCGCCGTTTCACACGAAAGAAACATGAATTTGTCAGTTTGAATAGTTAAAAACAGCGTTTTTCTATGTTTTTGCAAGTTTAAAACAGCAATTTTATCGTCATTTTTCATAAATCGCCAATTCACACGAAAGAAACCTGAATTTATCAGTTTGAATAGTTAAAAACAGCGTTTTTCTATGTTTTTGCAAGTTTAAAACAGCAATTTTATCGTCATTTCTCATAAATCGCCGTTTCACACGAAAGAAACATGAATTTTTCAGTTTGAATAGTTCAAAACAGCGTTTTTCTATGTTTTTGCAAGTTTAAAACAGAAGTTTTATCGAGATTTCACAAAAATCTACCGTTTCGAACGTAAGAAACATGAATTTATCAGTTTGAATAGTTAAAAACAGCGTTTTTCTATGTTTTTGCAAGTTTAAAACAGCAATTTTATCGTCATTTCTCATAAATCGCCGTTTCACACGAAAGAAACATGAATTTATCAGTTTGAATAGTTAAAAACAGCGTTTTTCTATGTTTTTGCAAGTTTAAAACAGCAATTTTATCGTCATTTCTCATAAATCGCCGTTTCACACGAAAGAAACATGAATTTGTCAGTTTGAATAGTTCAAAACAGCGTTTTTCTATGTTTTTTCATGTTTAAAACAGCAATTTTATCGTCATTTCTCATAAATCGCCGTTTCACACGAAAGAAACATGAATTTGTCAGTTTGAATAGTTGAAAACAGCGTTTTTCTATGTTTTTGCAAGTTTAAAACAGCAATTTTATCGTCATTTCTCATAAATCGCCGTTTCACACGAAAGAAACATGAATTTGTCAGTTTGAATAGTTCAAAACAGCGTTTTTCTATGTTTTTGCAAGTTTAAAACAGCAATTTTATCGTCATTTCTCATAAATCGCCGTTTCACACGAAAGAAACCTGAATTTATCAGTTTGAATAGTTAAAAACAGCGTTTTTCTATGTTTTTGCAAGTTTAAAACAGCAATTTTATCGTCATTTCTCATAAATCGCCGTTTCACACGAAAGAAACATGAATTTATCAGTTTGAATAGTTCAAAACAGCGTTTTTCTATGTTTTTGCAAGTTTAAAACAGCAATTTTATCGTCATTTCTCATAAATCGCCGTTTCACACGAAAGAAACATGAATTTGTCAGTTTGAATAGTTCAAAACAGCGTTTTTCTATGTTTTTGCAAGTTTAAAACAGCAATTTTATCGTCATTTCTCATAAAACGCCGTTTCACACGAAAGAAACCTGAATTTATCAGTTTGAATAGTTAAAAACAGCGTTTTTCTATGTTTTTGCAAGTTTAAAACAGAAATTTTATCGTTATTTCTCATAAATCGCCGTTTCACACGAAAGAAACATGAATTTATCAGTTTGAATAGTTAAAAACAGCGTTTTTCTATGTTTTTGCAAGTTTAAAACAGCAATTTTATCGTCATTTCTCATAAATCGCCGTTTCACACGAAAGAAACATGAATTTGTCAGTTTGAATAGTTCAAAACAGCGTTTTTCTATGTTTTTTCATGTTTAAAACAGCAATTTTATCGTCATTTCTCATAAATCGCCGTTTCACACGAAAGAAACATGAATTTGTCAGTTTGAATAGTTGAAAACAGCGTTTTTCTATGTTTTTGCAAGTTTAAAACAGCAATTTTATCGTCATTTCTCATAAATCGCCGTTTCACACGAAAGGAACATGAATTTGTCAGTTTGAATAGTTGAAAACAGCGTTTTTCTATGTTTTTGCAAGTTTAAAACAACAATTTTATCGTCATTTCTCATAAATCGCCGTTTCACACGAAAGAAACATGAATTTGTCAGTTTGAATAGTTCAAAACAGCGTTTTTCTATGTTTTTGCAAGTTTAAAACAGCAATTTTATCGTCATTTCTCATAAATCGCCGTTTCACACGAAAGAAACCTGAATTTATCAGTTTGAATAGTTAAAAACAGCGTTTTTCTATGTTTTTGCAAGTTTAAAACAGCAATTTTATCGTCATTTCTCATAAATCGCCGTTTCACACGAAAGAAACATGAATTTATCAGTTTGAATAGTTCAAAACAGCGTTTTTCTATGTTTTTGCAAGTTTAAAACAGAAGTTTTATCGTGACTTCACAAAAATCCACCGTTTCGAACGAAAGAAACATGAATTTATCAGTTTGAATAGTTAAAAACAGCGTTTTTCTATGTTTTTGCAAGTTTAAAACAGCAATTTTATCGTCATTTCTCATAAATCGCCGTTTCACACGAAAGAAACATGAATTTATCAGTTTGATTAGTTAAAAACAGCGTTTTTCTATGTTTTTGCAAGTTTAAAACAGCAATTTTATCGTCATTTCTCATAAATCGCCGTTTCACACGAAAGAAACATGAATTTGTCAGTTTGAATAGTTCAAAACAGCGTTTTTCTATGTTTTTTCATGTTTAAAACAGCAATTTTATCGTCATTTCTCATAAATCGCCGTTTCACACGAAAGAAACATGAATTTGTCAGTTTGAATAGTTGAAAACAGCGTTTTTCTATGTTTTTGCAAGTTTAAAACAGCAATTTTATCGTCATTTCTCATAAATCGCCGTTTCACACGAAAGAAACATGAATTTGTTAGTTTGAATAGTTTAAAACAGCGTTTTTCTATGTTTTTTCATGTTTAAAACAGCAATTTTATCGTCATTTCTCATAAATCGCCGTTTCACACGAAAGAAACATGAATTTGTCAGTTTGAATAGTTCAAAACAGCGTTTTTCTATGTTTTTGCAAGTTTAAAACAGCAATTTTATCGTCATTTCTCACATAAATCGCCGTTTCACACGAAAGAAACATGAATTTGTCAGTTTGAATAGTTCAAAACAGCGTTTTTCTATGTTTTTGCACGTTTAAAACAGCAATTTTATCGTCATTTCTCATAAAACGCCGTTTCACACGAAAGAAACCTGAATTTATCAGTTTGAATAGTTAAAAACAGCGTTTTTCTATGTTTTTGCAAGTTTAAAACAAAAATTTTATCGTCATTTCTCATAAATCGCCGTTTCACACGAAAGAAACATGAATTTATCAGTTTGAATAGTTCAAAACAGCGTTTTTCTATGTTTTTGCAAGTTTAAAACAGCAGTTTTATCGTGATTTCACAAAAATCCACCGTTTCGAACGAAAGAAACCTGAATTTATCAGTTTGTATAGTTAAAAACAGCGTTTTTTCTATGTTTTTGCAAGTTTAAAACAGCAATTTTATCGTCATTTCTCATAAATCGCCGTTTTACACGAAAGAAACATGAATTTGTCAGTTTGAATAGTTCAAAACAGCGTTTTTCTATGTTTTTTCATGTTTAAAACAGCAATTTTATCGTCATTTCTCATAAATCGCCGTTTCACACGAAAGAAACATGAATTTGTCAGTTTGAATAGTTTGAAAACAGCGTTTTTCTATGTTTTTGCAAGTTTAAAACAGCAATTTTATCGTCATTTCTCATAAATCGCCGTTTCACACGAAAGAAACATGAATTTGTCAGTTTGAATAGTTCAAAACAGCGTTTTTCTATGTTTTTGCAAGTTTAAAACAGCAATTTTATCGTCATTTCTCATAAATCGCCGTTTCACACGAAAGAAACATGAATTTGTCAGTTTGAATAGTTCAAAACAGCGTTTTTCTATGTTTTTGCAAGTTTAAAACAGCAATTTTATCGTCGTTTCTCATAAAACGCCGTTTCACACGAAAGAAACATGAAATTGTCAGTTTGAATAGTTAAAAACAGCGTTTTTCTATGTTTTTGCAAGTTTAAAACAGCAATTTTATCGTCATTTCTCATAAATCGCCGTTTCTCACGATAGAAACCTGAATTTATCAGTTTGAATAGTTAATAACAGCGTTTTTCTATGTTTTTGCAAGTTTAAAACAGCAATTTTATCGTCATTTCTCATAAATCGCCGTTTCACACGAAAGAAACATGAATTTATCAGTTTGAAAACAGCGTTTTTCTATGTTTTTGCAAGTTTAAAACAGAAGTTTTATCGTGATTTCACAAAAATCCACCGTTTCGAACGAAAGAAACATGAATTTATCAGTTTGAATAGTTAAAAACAGCGTTTTTCTATGTTTTTGCAAGTTTAAAACAGCAATTTCATCGTCATTTCTCATAAATCGCCGTTTCACACGAAAGAAACATGAATTTATTAGTTTGAATAGTTAAAAACAGCGTTTTTCTATGTTTTTGCAAGTTTAAAACAGAAATTTTATCGTCATTTCTCATAAATCGCCGTTTCACACAAAAGAAATATGAATTTATCAGTTTGAATAGTTCAAAACAGCGTTTTTCTATGTTTTTGCAAGTTTAAAACAGCAGTTTTATCGTGATTTCACAAAAATCCACCGTTTCGAACGAAAGAAACCTGAATTTATCAGTTTGAATAGTTAAAAACAGCGTTTTTCTATGTTTTTGCAAGTTTAAAACAGCAATTTTATCGTCATTTCTCATAAATCGCCGTTTCACACGAAAGAAACATGAATTTGTCAGTTTGAATAGTTCAAAACAGCGTTTTTCTATGTTTTTTCATGTTTAAAACAGCAATTTTATCGTCATTTCTCATAAATCGCCGTTTCACACGAAAGAAACATGAATTTGTCAGTTTGAATAGTTGAAAACAGCGTTTTTCTATGTCTTTGCAAGTTTAAAACAGCAATTTTATCGTCATTTCTCATAAATCGCCGTTTCACACGAAAGAAACATGAATTTGTCAGTTTGAATAGTTCAAAACAGCGTTTTTCTATGTTTTTTCATGTTTAAAACAGCAATTTTATCGTCATTTCTCATAAATCGCCGTTTCACACGAAAGAAACATGAATTTGTCAGTTTGAATAGTTCAAAACAGCGTTTTTCTATGTTTTTGCAAGTTTAAAACAGCAATTTTATCGTCATTTCTCATAAATCGCCGTTTCACACGAAAGAAACATGAATTTGTCAGTTTGAATAGTTCAAAACAGCGTTTTTCTATGTTTTTGCAAGTTTAAAACAGCAATTTTATCGTCATTTCTCATAAATCGCCGTTTCACACGAAAGAAACATGAATTTGTCAGTTTGAATAGTTCAAAACAGCGTTTTTCTATGTTTTTGCAAGTTTAAAACAGCAATTTTATCGTCATTTCTTATAAATCGCCGTTTCACACGAAAGAAACATGAATTTGTCAGTTTGAAAAGTTCAAAACAGCGTTTTTCTATGTTTTTTGCAAGTTTAAAACAGCAATTTTATCGTCATTTCTCATAAAACGCCGTTTCACACGAAAGAAACCTGAATTTATCAGTTTGAATAGTTCAAAACAGCGTTTTTTCTATGTTTTTGCAAGTTTAAAACAGCAGTTTTATCGTGATTTCACAAAAATCCACCGTTTCGAACGAAAGAAACCTGAATTTATCAGTTTGAATAGTTAAAAACAGCGTTTTTCTATGTTTTTGCAAGTTTAAAACAGCAATTTTATCGTCATTTCTCATAAATCGCCGTTTCACACGAAAGAAACATGAATTTGTCAGTTTGAATAGTTCAAAACAGCGTTTTTCTATGTTTCTGCAAGTTTAAAACAGCAATTTTATCGTCATTTCTCATAAATCGCCGTTTCACACGAAACAAACATGAATTTGTCAGTTTGAATAGTTCAAAACAGAGTTTTTCTATGTTTTTGCAAGTTTAAAACAGCAATTTTATCGTCGTTTCTCATAAAACGCCGTTTCACACGAAAGAAACATGAAATTGTCAGTTTGAATAGTTAAAAACAGCGTTTTTCTATGTTTTTGCAAGTTTAAAACAGCAATTTTATCGTCATTTCTCATAAATCGCCGTTTCACACGAAAGAAACCTGAATTTATCAGTTTGAATAGTTAAAAACAGCGTTTTTCTATGTTTTTGCAAGTTTAAAACAGCAATTTTATCATTTCTCATAAATCGCCGTTTCACACGAAAGAAACATGAATTTATCAGTTTGAATAGTTCAAAACAGCGTTTTTCTATGTTTTTGCAAGTTTAAAACAGAAGTTTTATCGTGATTTCACAAAAATCCACCGTTTCGAACGAAAGAAACATGAATTTATCAGTTTGAATAGTTAAAAACAGCGTTTTTCTATGTTTTTGCAAGTTTAAAACAGCAATTTTATCGTCATTTCTCATAAATCGCCGTTTCACACGAAAGAAACATGAATTTATCAGTTTGAATAGTTAAAAACAGCGTTTTTCTATGTTTTTGCAAGTTTAAAACAGCAATTTTATCGTCATTTCTCATAAATCGCCGTTTCACACGAAAGAAACATGAATTTGTCAGTTTGAATAGTTCAAAACAGCGTTTTCTATGTTTTTTCATGTTTAAAACAGCAATTTTTTTATCGTCATTTCTCATAAATCGCCGTTTCACACGAAAGAAACATGAATTTGTCAGTTTGAATAGTTGAAAACAGCGTTTTTCTACGTTTTTGCAAGTTTAAAACAGCAATTTTATCGTCATTTCTCATAAATCGCCGTTTCACACGAAAGAAACATTAATTTGTCAGTTTGAATAGTTCAAAACAGCGTTTTTCTATGTTTTTTCATGTTTAAAAACAGCAATTTTATCGTCATTTCTCATAAATCGCCGTTTCACACGAAAGAAACATGAATTTGTCAGTTTGAATAGTTCAAAACAGCGTTTTTCTATGTTTTTGCAAGTTTAAAACAGCAAATTTATCGTCATTACTCATAAATCGCCGTTTTCACACGAAAGAAACATGAATTTATCAGTTTGAATAGTTAAAAACAGCGTTTTCTATGTTTTTGCAAGTTTAAAACAGCAATTTTATCGTCATTTCTCATAAATCGCCGTTTCACACGAAAGAAACATGAATTTGTCAGTTTGAATAGTTCAAAACAGCGTTTTTCTATGTTTTTTCATGTTTAAAACAGCAATTTTATCGTCATTTTCTCATAAATCGCCGTTTCACACGAAAGAAACATGAATTTGTCAGTTTGAATAGTTGAAAACAGCGTTTTTCTATGTTTTTTCATGTTTAAAACAGCAATTTTATCGTCATTTCTCATAAATCGCCGTTTCACACGAAAGAAACATGAATTTGTCAGTTTGAATAGTTCAAAACAGCGTTTTTCTATGTTTTTTGCAAGTTTAAAACAGCAATTTTATCGTCATTTCTCATAAATCGCCGTTTCACACGAAAGAAACATGAATTTGTCAGTTTGAATAGTTCAAAACAGCGTTTTTCTATGTTTTTGCAAGTTTAAAACAGCAATTTTATCGTCATTTCTCATAAAACGCCGTTTCACACGAAAGAAACCTGAATTTATCAGTTTGAATAGTTAAAAACAGCGTTTTTCTATGTTTTTGCAAGTTTAAAACAGAAATTTTATCGTCATTTCTCATAAAATCGCCGTTTCACACGAAAGAAACATGAATTTATCAGTTTGAATAGTTCAAAACAGCGTTTTTCTATGTTTTTGCAAGTTTAAAACAGCAGTTTTATCGTGATTTCACAAAAATCCACCGTTTCGAACGAAAGAAACCTGAATTTATCAGTTTGTATAGTTAAAAACAGCGTTTTTCTATGTTTTTGCAAGTTTAAAACAGCAATTTTATCGTCATTTCTCATAAATCGCCGTTTTACACGAAAGAAACATGAATTTGTCAGTTTGAATAGTTCAAAACAGCGTTTTTCTATGTTTTTTCATGTTTAAAACAGCAATTTTATCGTCATTTCTCATAAATCGCCGTTTCACATGAAAGAAACATGAATTTGTCAGTTTGAATTGTTGAAAAACAGCGTTTTTCTATGTTTTTTGCAAGTTTAAAACAGCAATTTTATCGTCATTTCTCATAAATCGCCGTTTCACACGAAAGAAACATGAATTTGTCAGTTTGAATATTTCAAAAACAGCGTTTTTCTATGTTTTTGCAAGTTTAAAACAGCAATTTTATCGTCATTTCTCATAAATCGCCGTTTCACACGAAAGAAACATGAATTTGTCAGTTTGAATAGTTCAAAACAGCGTTTTTCTATGTTTTTGCAAGTTTAAAACAGCAATTTTATCGTCGTTTCTCATAAAACGCCGTTTCACACGAAAGAAACATGAAATTGTCAGTTTGAATAGTTAAAAACAGCGTTTTTCTATGTTTTTGCAAGTTTAAAACAGCAATTTTATCGTCATTTCTCATAAATCGCCGTTTCACACGAAAGAAACCTGAATTTATCAGTTTGAATAGTTAATAACAGCGTTTTTCTATGTTTTTGCAAGTTTTAAAACAGCAATTTTATCGTCATTTCTCATAAATCGCCGTTTCACACGAAAGAAACATGAATTTATCAGTTGAAAACAGCGTTTTTTCTATGTTCTTGCAAGTTTAAAACAGCAATTTTATCGTCATTTCTCATAAATCGCCGTTTCACACGAAAGAAACATGAATTTGTCAGTTTGAATAGTTCAAAACAGCGTTTTTCTATGTTTTTGCAAGTTTAAAACAGCAATTTTATCGTCATTTCTCATAAATCGCCGTTTCACACGAAAGAAACATGAATTTGTCAGTTTGAGTAGTTCAAAACAGCGTTTTTCTATGTTTTTGCAAGTTTAAAACAGCAATTTTATCGTCGTTTCTCATAAAACGCCGTTTCACACGAAAGAAACATGAAATTGTCAGTTTGAATAGTTAAAAACAGCGTTTTTCTATGTTTTTGCAAGTTTAAAACAGCAATTTTATCGTCATTTCTCATAAATCGCCGTTTCACACGAAAGAAACATGAATTTGTCAGTTTGAATAGTTCAAAACAGCGTTTTTCTATGTTTTTTCATGTTTAAAACAGCAATTTTATCGTCATTTCTCATAAATCGCCGTTTCACACGAAAGAAACATGAATTTGTCAGTTTGAATAGTTCAAAACAGCGTTTTTCTATGTTTTTGCAAGTTTAAAACAGCAATTTTATCGTCATTTCTCATAAATCGCCGTTTCACACGAAAGAAACATGAATTTGTCAGTTTGAATAGTTCAAAACAGCGTTTTTCTATGTTTTTGCAAGTTAAAACAGCAATATTATCGTCATTTCTCATAAAACGCCGTTTCACACGAAAGAAACCTGAATTTATCAGTTTGAATAGTTAAAAACAGCGTTTTTCTATGTTTTTGCAAGTTTAAAACAGAAATTTTATCGTCATTTCTCATAAATCGCCGTTTCACACGAAAGAAACATGAATTTATCAGTTTGAATAGTTCAAAACAGCGTTTTTCTATGTTTTTGCGAGTTTAAAAACAGCAGTTTTATCGTGATTTCACAAAAATCCACCGTTTCGAACGAAAGAAACCTGAATTTATCAGTTTGAATAGTTAAAAACAGCGTTTTTCTATGTTTTTGCAAGTTTAAAACAGCAATTTTATCGTCATTTCTCATAAATCGCCGTTTCACACGAAAGAAACATGAATTTGTCAGTTTGAATAGTTCAAAACAGCGTTTTTCTATGTTTTTTCATGTTTAAAACAGCAATTTTATCGTCATTTCTCATAAATCGCCGTTTCACACGAAAGAAACATGAATTTGTCAGTTTGAATAGTTGAAAACAGCGTTTTTCTATGTTTTTGCAAGTTTAAAACAGCAATTTTATCGTCATTTCTCATAAATCGCCGTTTCACACGAAAGAAACATGAATTTGTCAGTTTGAATAGTTCAAAACAGCGTTTTTCTATGTTTTTTCATGTTTAAAACAGCAATTTTATCGTTATTTCTCATAAATCGCCGTTTCACACTAAAGAAACATGAATTTGTCAGTTTGAATAGTTGAAAGCAGCGTTTTTCTATGTTTTTGCAAGTTTAAAACAGCAATTTTATCGTCATTTCTCATAAATCGCCGTTTCACACGAAAGAAACATGAATTTGTCAGTTTGAATAGTTCAAAACAGCGTTTTTCTATGTTTTTGCAAGTTTAAAACAGCAATTTTATCGTCGTTTCTCATAAAACGCCGTTTCACACGAAAGAAACATGAAATTGTCAGTTTGAATAGTTAAAAACAGCGTTTTTCTATGTTTTTGCAAGTTTAAAACAGCAATTTTATCGTCATTTCTCATAAATCGCCGTTTCACACGAAAGAAACCTGAATTTATCAGTTTGAATAGTTTAAAAACAGCGTTTTTCTATGTTTTTGCAAGTTTAAAACAGCAATTTTATCGTCATTTCTCATAAATCGCCGTTTCACACGAAAGAAACATGAATTTGTCAGTTTGAATAGTTCAAAACAGCGTTTTTCTATGTTTTTTCATGTTTAAAACGGCAATTTTATCGTCATTTCTCATAAATCGCCGTTTCACACGAAAGAAACATGAATTTGTCAGTTTGAATAGTTCAAAACAGCGTTTTTCTATGTTTTTGCAAGTTTAAAACAGCAATTTTATCGTCATTTCTCATAAATCGCCGTTTCACACGAAAGAAACATGAATTTGTCAGTTTGAATAGTTCAAAACAGCGTTTTTCTATGTTTTTGCAAGTTTAAAACAGCAATTTTATCGTGATTTCTCATAAAACGCCGTTTCACACGAAAGAAACCTGAATTTATCAGTTTGAATAGTTAAAAACAGCGTTTTTCTATGTTTTTGCAAGTTTAAAACAGAAATTTTATCGTCATTTCTCATAAATCGCCGTTTCACACGAAAGAAACATGAATTTATCAGTTTGAATAGTTCAAAACAGCGTTTTTCTATGTTTTTGCAAGTTTAAAACAGCAGTTTTATCGAGATTTCACAAAAATCCACCGTTTCGAACGAAAGAAACCTGAATTTATCAGTTTGAATAGTTAAAAACAGCGTTTTTCTATGTTTCTGCAAGTTTAAAACAGTAATTTTATCGTCATTTCTCATAAATCGCCGTTTCACACGAAAGACACATGAATTTGTCAGTTTGAATAGTTCAAAACAGCGTTTTTCTATGTTTTTTCATGTTTAAAACAGCAATTTTATCGTCATTTCTCATAAATCGCCGTTTCACACGAAAGAAACATGAATTTGTCAGTTTGAATAGTTGAAAACAGCGTTTTTCTATGTTTTTGCAAGTTTAAAACAGCAATTTTATCGTCATTTCTCATAAATCGCCGTTTCACACGAAAGAAACATGAATTTGTCAGTTTGAATAGTTCAAAACAGCGTTTTTCTATGTTTTTTCATGTTTAAAACAGCAATTTTATCGTCATTTCTCATAAATCGCCGTTTCACACGAACGAAACATGAATTTGTCAGTTTGAATAGTTGAAAACAGCGTTTTTCTATGTTTTTGCAAGTTTAAAACAGCAATTTTATCGTCATTTCTCATAAATCGCCGTTTCACACGAAAGAACCATGAATTTGTCAGTTTGAATAGTTCAAAACAGCGTTTTTCTATGTTTTTGCAAGTTTAAAACAGCAATTTTATCGTCATTTCTCATAAATCGCCGTTTCACACGAAAGAAACCTGAATTTATCAGTTTGAATAGTTAAAAACAGCGTTTTTCTATGTTTTTGCAAGTTTAAAACAGCAATTTTATCGTCATTTCTCATAAATCGCCGTTTCACACGAAAGAAACATGAATTTGTCAGTTTGAATAGTTTAAAACAGCGTTTTTCTATGTTTTTTCATGTTTAAAACGGCAATTTTATCGTCATTTCTCATAAATCGCCGTTTCACACGAAAGAAACATGAATTTGTCAGTTTGAATAGTTCAAAACAGCGTTTTTCTATGTTTTTGCAAGTTTAAAACAGCAATTTTATCGTCATTTCTCATAAATCGCCGTTTCACACGAAAGAAACATGAATTTATCAGTTTGAATAGTTCAAAACAGCGTTTTTCTATGTTTTTGCAAGTTTAAAACAGCAGTTTTATCGTGATTTCACAAAAATCCACCGTTTCGAACGAAAGAAACCTGAATTTATCAGTTTGAATAGTTAAAAACAGCGTTTTTCTATGTTTTTGCAAGTTTAAAACAGCAATTTTATCGTCATTTCTCATAAATCGCCGTTTCACACGAAAGAAACATGAATTTGTCAGTTTGAATAGTTCAAAACAGCGTTTTTCTATGTTTTTTCATGTTTAAAACAGCAATTTTATCGTCATTTCTCATAAATCGCCGTTTCACACGAAAGAAACATGAATTTGTCAGTTTGAATAGTTCAAAACAGCGTTTTTCTATGTTTTTGCAAGTTTAAAACAGCAATTTTATCGTCATTTCTCATAAATCGCCGTTTCACACGAAAGAAACATGAATTTGTCAGTTTGAATAGTTCAAAACAGCGTTTTTCTATGTTTTTGCAAGTTTAAAACAGCAATATTATCGTCATTTCTCATAAAACGCCGTTTCACACGAAAGAAACCTGAATTTATCAGTTTGAATAGTTAAAAACAGCGTTTTTCTATGTTTTTGCAAGTTTAAAACAGAAATTTTATCGTCATTTCTCATAAATCGCCGTTTCACACGAAAGAAACATGAATTTATCAGTTTGAATAGTTCAAAACAGCGTTTTTCTATGTTTTTGCGAGTTTAAAACAGCAGTTTTATCGTGATTTCACAAAAATCCACCGTTTCGAACGAAAGAAACCTGAATTTATCAGTTTGAATAGTTAAAAACAGCGTTTTTCTATGTTTTTGCAAGTTTAAAACAGCAATTTTATCGTCATTTCTCATAAATCGCCGTTTCACACGAAAGAAACATGAATTTGTCAGTTTGAATAGTTGAAAACAGCGTTTTTCTATGTTTTTGCAAGTTTAAAACAGCAATTTTATCGTCATTTCTCATAAATCGCCGTTTCACACGAAAGAAACATGAATTTGTCAGTTTGAATAGTTCAAAACAGCGTTTTTCTATGTTTTTTCATGTTTAAAACAGCAATTTTATCGTCATTTCTCATAAATCGCCGTTTCACACGAAAGAAACATGAATTTGTCAGTTTGAATAGTTGAAAACAGCGTTTTTCTATGTTTTTGCAAGTTTAAAACAGCAATTTTATCGTCATTTCTCATAAATCGCCGTTTCACACGAAAGAAACATGAATTTGTCAGTTTGAATAGTTCAAAACAGCGTTTTTCTATGTTTTTTCATGTTTAAAACTGCAATTTTATCGTCATTTAGCATAAATCGCCGTTTCACACGAAAGAAACATGAATTTGTCAGTTTGAATAGTTCAAAACAGCGTTTTTCTATGTTTTTGCAAGTTTAAAACAGCAATTTTATCGTCATTTCTTATAAAACGCCGTTTCACACGAAAGAAACCTGAATTTATCAGTTTGAATAGTTAAAAACATCGTTTTTCTATGTTTTTGCAAGTTTAAAACAGAAATTTTATCGTCATTTCTCATAAATCGCCGTTTCACACGAAAGAATCCTGAATTTAACAGTTTGAATAGTTCAAAACAGCGTTTTTCTATGTTTTTGCAAGTTTAAAACAGCAGTTTTATCGTGATTTCACAAAAATCCACCGTTTCGAACGAAAGAAACTTGAATTTATCAGTTTGAATAGTTAAAAACAGCGTTTTCTATGTTTTTGCAAGTTTAAAACAGAAATTTTATCGTCATTTCTCATAAATCGCCGTTTCACACAAAAGAAACATGATTTTGTCAGTTTGAATAGTTCAAAACAGCGTTTTTCTATGTTTTTTCATGTTTAAAACAGCAATTTTATCGTCATTTCTCATAAATCGCCGTTTCACACGAAAGAAACATGAATTTGTCAGTTTGAATAGTTGAAAACAGCGTTTTTCTATGTTTTTGCAAGTTTAAAACAGCTATTTTATCGTCATTTCTCATAAATCGCCGTTTCACACGAAAGAAACATGAATTTGTCAGTTTGAATAGTTTAAAACAGCGTTTTTCTATGTTTTTTCATGTTTAAAACAGCAATTTTATCGTCATTTCTCATAAATCGCCGTTTCACACGAAAGAAACATGAATTTGTCAGTTTGAATAGTTGAAAATAGCGTTTTTCTATGTTTTTGCAAGTTTAAAACAGCAATTTTATCGTCATTTCTCATAAATCGCCGTTTCACACGAAAGAAACATGAATTTGTCAGTTTGAATAGTTCAAAACAGCGTTTTTCTATATTTTTGCAAGTTTAAAACAGCAATTTTATCGTCGTTTCTCATAAAACGCCGTTTCACACGAAAGAAACATGAAATTGTCAGTTTGAATAGTTAAAAACAGCGTTTTTCTATGTTTTTGCAAGTTTAAAACAGCAATTTTATCGTCATTTCTCATAAATCGCCGTTTCACACGAAAGAAACATGAATTTATCAGTTTGAATAGTTAAAAACAGCGTTTTTCTATGTTTTTGCAAGTTTAAAACAGCAATTTTATCGTCATTTCTCATAAATCGCCGTTTCACACGAAAGAAACATGAATTTATCAGTTTGAATAGTTAAAAACAGCGTTTTTCTATGTTTTTGCAAGTTTAAAACAGCAATTTTATCGTCATTTCTCATAAATCGCCGTTTCACACGAAAGAAACCTGAATTTATCAGTTTGAATAGTTAAAAACAGCGTTTTTCTATGTTTTTGCAAGTTTAAAACAGCAATTTTATCGTCTTTTCTCATAAATCGCCGTTTCACACGAAAGAAACATGAATTTATCAGTTTGAATAGTTCAAAACAGCGTTTTTCTATGTTTTTGCAAGTTTAAAACAGAAGTTTTATCGTGATTTCACAAAAATCCACCGTTTCGAACGAAAGAAACATGAATTTATCAGTTTGAATAGTTAAAAACAGCGTTTTTCTATGTTTTTGCAAGTTTAAAACAGCAATTTTATCGTCTTTTCTCATAAATCGCCGTTTCACACGAAAGAAACATGAATTTATCAGTTTGAATAGTTCAAAACAGCGTTTTTCTATGTTTTTGCAAGTTTAAAACAGAAGTTTTATCGTGATTTCACAAAAATCCACCGTTTCGAACGAAAGAAACCTGAATTTATCAGTTTGAATAGTTAAAAACAGCGTTTTTCTATGTTTTTGCAAGTTTAAAACAGCAATTTTATCGTCATTTCTCATAAATCGCCGTTTCACACGAAAGAAACATGATTTTATCAGTTTGAAAACAGCGTTTTTCTATGTTTTTGCAAGTTTAAAACAGAAGTTTTATCGTGATTTCACAAAAATCCACCGTTTCGAACGAAAGAAACATGAATTTATCAGTTTGAATAGTTAAAAACAGCGTTTTTCTATGTTTTTGCAAGTTTAAAACAGCAATTTTATCGTCATTTCTCATAAATCGCCGTTTCACACGAAAGAAACATGAATTTATCAGTTTGAATAGTTCAAAACAGCGTTTTTCTATGTTTTTGCAAGTTTAAAACAGAAGTTTTATCGTGATTTCACAAAAATCCACCGTTTCGAACGAAAGAAACATGAATTTATCAGTTTGAATAGTTAAAAACAGCGTTTTTCTATGTTTTTGCAAGTTTAAAACAGCAATTTTATCGTCATTTCTCATAAATCGCCGTTTCACACGAAAGAAACATGAATTTATCAGTTTGAGTAGTTAAAAACAGCGTTTTTCTATGTTTTTGCAAGTTTAAAACAGCAATTTTATCGTCATTTCTCATAAATTGCCGTTTCACACGAAAGAAACATGAATTTGTCAGTTTGAATAGTTCAAAACAGCGTTTTTCTATTTTTTTTTTTTATGTTTAAAACAGCAATTTTATCGTCATTTCTCATAAATCGCCGTTTCACACGAAAGAAACATGAATTTATCAGTTTGAATAGTTAAAAACAGCGTTTTTCTATGTTTTTGCAAGTTTAAAACAGCAATTTTATCGTCATTTCTCATAAATCGCCGTTTCACACGAAAGAAACATGAATTTATCGGTTTGAATAGTTAAAAACAGCGTTTTTCTATGTTTTTGCAAGTTTAAAACAGCAATTTTATCGTCTTTTCTCATAAATCGCCGTTTCACACGAAAGAAACATGAATTTATCAGTTTGAATAGTTCAAAACAGCGTTTTTCTATGTTTTTGCAAGTTTAAAACAGAAGTTTTATCGTGATTTCACAAAAATCCACCGTTTCGAACGAAAGAAACCTGAATTTATCAGTTTGAATAGTTAAAAACAGCGTTTTTCTATGTTTTTGCAAGTTTAAAACAGCAATTTTATCGTCATTTCTCATAAATCGCCGTTTCACACGAAAGAAACATGATTTTATCAGTTTGAAAACAGCGTTTTTCTATGTTTTTGCAAGTTTAAAACAGAAGTTTTATCGTGATTTCACAAAAATCCACCGTTTCGAACGAAAGAAACATGAATTTATCAGTTTGAATAGTTAAAAACAGCGTTTTTCTATGTTTTTGCAAGTTTAAAACAGCAATTTTATCGTCATTTCTCATAAATCGCCGTTTCACACGAAAGAAACATGAATTTATCAGTTTGAATAGTTCAAAACAGCGTTTTTCTATGTTTTTGCAAGTTTAAAACAGAAGTTTTATCGTGATTTCACAAAAATCCACCGTTTCGAACGAAAGAAACATGAATTTATCAGTTTGAATAGTTAAAAACAGCGTTTTTCTATGTTTTTGCAAGTTTAAAACAGCAATTTTATCGTCATTTCTCATAAATCGCCGTTTCACACGAAAGAAACATGAATTTATCAGTTTGAGTAGTTAAAAACAGCGTTTTTCTATGTTTTTGCAAGTTTAAAACAGCAATTTTATCGTCATTTCTCATAAATTGCCGTTTCACACGAAAGAAACATGAATTTGTCAGTTTGAATAGTTCAAAACAGCGTTTTTCTATTTTTTTTTTTTATGTTTAAAACAGCAATTTTATCGTCATTTCTCATAAATCGCCGTTTCACACGAAAGAAACATGAATTTATCAGTTTGAATAGTTAAAAACAGCGTTTTTCTATGTTTTTGCAAGTTTAAAACAGCAATTTTATCGTCATTTCTCATAAATCGCCGTTTCACACGAAAGAAACATGAATTTATCGGTTTGAATAGTTAAAAACAGCGTTTTTCTATGTTTTTGCAAGTTTAAAACAGCAATTTTATCGTCATTTCTCATAAATCGCCGTTTCACACGAAAGAAACCTGAATTTATCAGTTTGAATAGTTAAAAACAGCGTTTTTCTATGTTTTTGCAAGTTTAAAACAGCAATTTTATCGTCTTTTCTCATAAATCGCCGTTTCACACGAAAGAAACATGAATTTATCAGTTTGAATAGTTCAAAACAGCGTTTTTCTATGTTTTTGCAAGTTTAAAACAGAAGTTTTATCGTGATTTCACAAAAATCCACCGTTTCGAACGAAAAAAACATGAATTTATCAGTTTGAATAGTTAAAAACAGCGTTTTTCTATGTTTTTGCAAGTTTAAAACAGCAATTTTATCGTCATTTCTCATAAATCGCCGTTTCACACGAAAGAAACATGAATTTATCAGTTTGAGTAGTTAAAAACATCGTTTTTCTATGTTTTTGCAAGTTTAAAACAGAAATTTTATCGTCATTTCTTATAAAACGCCGTTTCACACGAAAGAAACCTGAATTTATCAGTTTGAATAGTTAAAAACATCGTTTTTCTATGTTTTTGCAAGTTTAAAACAGAAATTTTATCGTCATTTCTCATAAATCGCCGTTTCACACGAAAGAATCCTGAATTTAACAGTTTGAATAGTTCAAAACAGCGTTTTTCTATGTTTTTGCAAGTTTAAAACAGCAGTTTTATCGTGATTTCACAAAAATCCACCGTTTCGAACGAAAGAAACTTGAATTTATCAGTTTGAATAGTTAAAAACAGCGTTTTTCTATGTTTTTGCAAGTTTAAAACAGAAATTTTATCGTCATTTCTCATAAATCGCCGTTTCACACAAAAGAAACATGAATTTGTCAGTTTGAATAGTTGAAAACAGCGTTTTTCTATGTTTTTGCAAGTTTAAAACATCTATTTTATCGTCATTTCTCATAAATCGCCGTTTCACACGAAAGAAACATGAATTTGTCAGTTTGAATAGTTTAAAACAGCGTTTTTCTATGTTTTTTTATGTTTAAAACAGCAATTTTATCGTCATTTCTCATAAATCGCCGTTTCACACGAAAGAAACATGAATTTGTCAGTTTGAATAGTTGAAAATAGCGTTTTTCTATGTTTTTGCAAGTTTAAAACAGCAATTTTATCGTCATTTCTCATAAATCGCCGTTTCACACGAAAGAAACATGAATTTGTCAGTTTGAATAGTTCAAAACAGCGTTTTTCTATGTTTTTGCAAGTTTAAAACAGCAATTTTATCGTCGTTTCTCATAAAACGCCGTTTCACACGAAAGAAACATGAAATTGTCAGTTTGAATAGTTAAAAACAGCGTTTTTCTATGTTTTTGCAAGTTTAAAACAGCAATTTTATCGTCATTTCTCATAAATCGCCGTTTCACACGAAAGAAACATGAATTTATCAGTTTGAATAGTTAAAAACAGCGTTTTTCTATGTTTTTGCAAGTTTAAAACAGCAATTTTATCGTCATTTCTCATAAATCGCCGTTTCACACGAAAGAAACATGAATTTATCAGTTTGAATAGTTAAAAACAGCGTTTTTCTATGTTTTTGCAAGTTTAAAACAGCAATTTTATCGTCATTTCTCATAAATCGCCGTTTCACACGAAAGAAACCTGAATTTATCAGTTTGAATAGTTAAAAACAGCGTTTTTCTATGTTTTTGCAAGTTTAAAACAGCAATTTTATCGTCTTTTCTCATAAATCGCCGTTTCACACGAAAGAAACATGAATTTATCAGTTTGAATAGTTCAAAAACAGCGTTTTTCTATGTTTTTGCAAGTTTAAAACAGAAGTTTTATCGTGATTTCACAAAAATCCACCGTTTCGAACGAAAGAAACATGAATTTATCAGTTTGAATAGTTAAAAAACAGCGTTTTTCTATGTTTTTGCAAGTTTAAAACAGCAATTTTATCGTCTTTCTCATAAATCGCCGTTTCACACGAAAGAAACATGAATTTATCAGTTTGAATAGTTCAAAACAGCGTTTTTTCTATGTTTTTGCAAGTTTAAAACAGAAGTTTTATCGTGATTTCACAAAAATCCACCGTTTCGAACGGAAAGAAACCTGAATTTATCAGTTTGAATAGTTAAAAACAGCGTTTTTCTATGTTTTTGCAAGTTTAAAACAGCAATTTTATCGTCATTTCTCATAAATCGCCGTTTCACACGAAAGAAACATGATTTTATCAGTTTGAAAACAGCGTTTTTCTATGTTTTTGCAAGTTTAAAACAGCAATTTTATCGTCATTTCTCATAAATCGCCGTTTCACACGAAAGAAACATGAATTTGTCAGTTTGAATAGTTCAAAACAGCGTTTTTCTATGTTTTTTCATGTTTAAAACAGCAATTTTATCGTCATTTCTCATAAATCCGCCGTTTCACACGAAAGAAACATGAATTTGTCAGTTTGAATAGTTGAAAACAGCGTTTTTCTATGTTTTTGCAAGTTTAAAACAGCAATTTTATCGTCATTTCTCATAAATCGCCGTTTCACACGAAAGAAACATGAATTTGTCAGTTTGAATAGTTCAAAACAGCGTTTTTCTATGTTTTTTCATGTTTAAAACAGCAATTTTATCGTCATTTAGCATAAATCGCCGTTTCACACGAAAGAAACATGAATTTGTCAGTTTGAATAGTTCAAAACAGCGTTTTTCTATGTTTTTTGCAAGTTTAAAACAGCAATTTTATCGTCATTTCTTATAAAACGCCGTTCACACGAAAGAAACCTGAATTTATCAGTTTGAATAGTTAAAAACATCGTTTTTCTATGTTTTTGCAAGTTTAAAACAGAAATTTTATCGTCATTTCTCATAAATCGCCGTTTCACACGAAAGAATCCTGAATTAACAGTTTGAATAGTTCAAAACAGCGTTTTTCTATGTTTTTGCAAGTTTAAAACAGCAGTTTTATCGTGATTTCACAAAAATCCACCGTTTTCGAACGAAAGAAACTTGAATTTATCAGTTTGAATAGTTAAAAACAGCGTTTTCTATGTTTTTGCAAGTTTAAAACAGAAATTTTATCGTCATTTCTCATAAATCGCCGTTTCACACAAAAGAAACATGATTTTGTCAGTTTGAATAGTTCAAAACAGCGTTTTTCTATGTTTTTTCATGTTTAAAACAGCAATTTTATCGTCATTTCTCATAAATCCGCCGTTTCACACGAAAGAAACATGAATTTGTCAGTTTGAATAGTTGAAAACAGCGTTTTTCTATGTTTTTGCAAGTTTAAAACAGCTATTTTATCGTCATTTCTCATAAATCGCCGTTTCACACGAAAGAAACATGAATTTGTCAGTTTGAATAGTTTAAAACAGCGTTTTTCTATGTTTTTTCATGTTTAAAAACAGCAATTTTATCGTCATTTCTCATAAATCGCCGTTTCACACGAAAGAAACATGAATTTGTCAGTTTGAATAGTTGAAAATAGCGTTTTTCTATGTTTTTGCAAGTTTAAAACAGCAATTTTATCGTCATTTCTCATAAATCGCCGTTTCACACGAAAGAAACATGAATTTGTCAGTTTGAATAGTTCAAAACAGCGTTTTTCTATATTTTTGCAAGTTTAAAACAGCAATTTTATCGTCGTTTCTCATAAAACGCCGTTTCACACGAAAGAAACATGAAATTGTCAGTTTGAATAGTTAAAAACAGCGTTTTTCTATGTTTTTGCAAGTTTAAAACAGCAATTTTATCGTCATTTCTCATAAATCGCCGTTTCACACGAAAGAAACATGAATTTATCAGTTTGAATAGTTAAAAACAGCGTTTTTCTATGTTTTTGCAAGTTTAAAACAGCAATTTTATCGTCATTTCTCATAAATCGCCGTTTCACACGAAAGAAACATGAATTTATCAGTTTGAATAGTTAAAAACAGCGTTTTTCTATGTTTTTGGCAAGTTTAAAACAGCAATTTTATCGTCATTTCTCATAAATCGCCGTTTCACACGAAAGAAACCTGAATTTATCAGTTTGAATAGTTAAAAACAGCGTTTTTCTATGTTTTTGCAAGTTTAAAACAGCAATTTTATCGTCTTTTCTCATAAATCGCCGTTTCACACGAAAGAAACATGAATTTATCAGTTTGAATAGTTCAAAACAGCGTTTTTCTATGTTTTTGCAAGTTTAAAACAGAAGTTTTATCGTGATTTCACAAAAATCCACCGTTTCGAACGAAAGAAACATGAATTTATCAGTTTGAATAGTTAAAAACAGCGTTTTTCTATGTTTTTGCAAGTTTAAAACAGCAATTTTATCGTCTTTTCTCATAAATCGCCGTTTCACACGAAAGAAACATGAATTTATCAGTTTGAATAGTTCAAAACAGCGTTTTTCTATGTTTTTGCAAGTTTAAAACAGAAGTTTTATCGTGATTTCACAAAAATCCACCGTTTCGAACGAAAGAAACCTGAATTTATCAGTTTGAATAGTTAAAAACAGCGTTTTTCTATGTTTTTGCAAGTTTAAAACAGCAATTTTATCGTCATTTCTCATAAATCGCCGTTTCACACGAAAGAAACATGATTTTATCAGTTTGAAAACAGCGTTTTTCTATGTTTTTGCAAGTTTAAAACAGAAGTTTTATCGTGATTTCACAAAAATCCACCGTTTCGAACGAAAGAAACATGAATTTATCAGTTTGAATAGTTAAAAACAGCGTTTTTCTATGTTTTTGCAAGTTTAAAACAGCAATTTTATCGTCATTTCTCATAAATCGCCGTTTCACACGAAAGAAACATGAATTTATCAGTTTGAATAGTTCAAAAACAGCGTTTTTCTATGTTTTTGCAAGTTTAAAACAGAAGTTTTTATCGTGATTTCACAAAAATCCACCGTTTCGAACGAAAGAAACATGAATTTATCAGTTTGAATAGTTAAAAACAGCGTTTTTCTATGTTTTTGCAAGTTTAAAACAGCAATTTTATCGTCATTTCTCATAAATCGCCGTTTCACACGAAAGAAACATGAATTTATCAGTTTGAGTAGTTAAAAACAGCGTTTTTCTATGTTTTTGCAAGTTTAAAACAGCAATTTTATCGTCATTTCTCATAAATTGCCGTTTCACACGAAAGAAACATGAATTTGTCAGTTTGAATAGTTCAAAACAGCGTTTTTCTATTTTTTTTTTTATGTTTAAAACAGCAATTTTATCGTCATTTCTCATAAATCGCCGTTTCACACGAAAGAAACATGAATTTATCAGTTTGAATAGTTAAAAACAGCGTTTTTCTATGTTTTTGCAAGTTTAAAACAGCAATTTTATCGTCATTTCTCATAAATCGCCGTTTCACACGAAAGAAACATGAATTTATCGGTTTGAATAGTTAAAAAACAGCGTTTTTCTATGTTTTTGCAAGTTTAAAACAGCAATTTTATCGTCATTTCTCATAAATCGCCGTTTCACACGAAAGAAACCTGAATTTATCAGTTTGAATAGTTAAAACAGCGTTTTCTATGTTTTTGCAAGTTTAAAACAGCAATTTTATCGTCTTTTCTCATAAATCGCCGTTTCACACGAAAGAAACATGAATTTATCAGTTTGAATAGTTCAAAACAGCGTTTTTCTATGTTTTTGCAAGTTTAAAACAGAAGTTTTATCGTGATTTCACAAAAATCCACCGTTTCGAACGAAAAAAACATGAATTTATCAGTTTGAATAGTTAAAAACAGCGTTTTCTATGTTTTTGCAAGTTTAAAACAGCAATTTTATCGTCATTTCTCATAAATCGCCGTTTCACACGAAAGAAACATGAATTTATCAGTTTGAGTAGTTAAAAACATCGTTTTTCTATGTTTTTGCAAGTTTAAAACAGAAATTTTATCGTCATTTCTTATAAAACGCCGTTTCACACGAAAGAAACCTGAATTTAATCAGTTTGAATAGTTAAAAACATCGTTTTTCTATGTTTTTGCAAGTTTAAAACAGAAATTTTATCGTCATTTCTCATAAATCGCCGTTTCACACGAAAGAATCCTGAATTTAACAGTTTGAATAGTTCAAAACAGCGTTTTTCTATGTTTTTGCAAGTTTAAAACAGCAGTTTTATCGTGATTTCACAAAAATCCACCGTTTCGAACGAAAGAAACTTGAATTTATCAGTTTGAATAGTTAAAAACAGCGTTTTTCTATGTTTTTGCAAGTTTAAAACAGAAATTTTATCGTCATTTCTCATAAATCGCCGTTTCACACAAAAGAAACATGAATTTGTCAGTTTGAATAGTTGAAAACAGCGTTTTTCTATGTTTTTGCAAGTTTAAAACATCTATTTTATCGTCATTTCTCATAAATCGCCGTTTCACACGAAAGAAACATGAATTTGTCAGTTTGAATAGTTTAAAAACAGCGTTTTTCTATGTTTTTTTATGTTTAAAACAGCAATTTTATCGTCATTTCTCATAAATCGCCGTTTCACACGAAAGAAACATGATTTGTCAGTTTGAATAGTTGAAAATAGCGTTTTTCTATGTTTTTGCAAGTTTAAAACAGCAATTTTATCGTCATTTCTCATAAATCGCCGTTTCACACGAAAGAAACATGAATTTGTCAGTTTGAATAGTTCAAAACAGCGTTTTTCTATGTTTTTGCAAGTTTAAAACAGCAATTTTATCGTCGTTTCTCATAAAACGACCGTTTCACACGAAAGAACATGAAAATTGTCAGTTTGAATAGTTAAAAACAGCGTTTTTCTATGTTTTTGCAAGTTTAAAACAGAAGTTTTATCGTGATTTCACAAAAATCCACCGTTTCGAACGAAAGAAACATGAATTTATCAGTTTGAATAGTTAAAAACAGCGTTTTTCTATGTTTTTGCAAGTTTAAAACAGCAATTTTATCGTCTTTTCTCATAAATCGCCGTTTCACACGAAAGAAACATGAATTTATCAGTTTGAATAGTTCAAAACAGCGTTTTTCTATGTTTTTGCAAGTTTAAACAGAAGTTTTATCGTGATTTCACAAAAATCCACCGTTTCGAACGAAAGAAACCTGAATTTATCAGTTTGAATAGTTAAAAACAGCGTTTTTCTATGTTTTTGCAAGTTTAAAACAGCAATTTTATCGTCATTTCTCATAAATCGCCGTTTCACACGAAAGAAACATGATTTTATCAGTTTGAAAACAGCGTTTTTCTATGTTTTTGCAAGTTTAAAACAAAAGTTTTACTCGTGATTTCACAAAAATCCACCGTTTCGAACGAAAGAAACATGAATTTATCAGTTTGAATAGTTAAAAACAGCGTTTTTCTATGTTTTTGCAAGTTTAAAACAGTAATTTTATCGTCGTTTCTCATAAATCGCCGTTTCACACGAAAGAAACATGAATTTATCAGTTTGAATAGTTCAAAACAGCGTTTTTCTATGTTTTTGCAAGTTTAAAACAGAAGTTTTATCGTGATTTCACAAAAATCCACCGTTTCGAACGAAAGAAACATGAATTTATCAGTTTGAATAGTTAAAAACAGCGTTTTTCTATGTTTTTGCAAGTTTAAAACAGCAATTTTATCGTCATTTCTCATAAATTGCCGTTTCACATGAAAGAAACATGAATTTATCAGTTTGAGTAGTTAAAAAACAGCGTTTTTCTATGTTTTTGCAAGTTTAAAACAGCAATTTTATCGTCATTTCTCATAAATCGCCGTTTCACACGAAAGAAACATGAATTTGTCAGTTTGAATAGTTCAAAACAGCGTTTTTCTATGTTTTTTCATGTTTAAAACAGCAATTTTATCGTCATTTCTCATAAATCGCCGTTTCACACGAAAGAAACATGAATTTGTCAGTTTGAATAGTTGAAAACAGCGTTTTTCTATGTTTTTGCAAGTTTAAAACAGCAATTTTATCGTCATTTCTCATAAATCGCCGTTTCACACGAAAGAAACATGAATTTGTCAGTTTGAATAGTTCAAAACAGCGTTTTTCTATGTTTTTTCATGTTTAAAACAGCAATTTTATCGTCATTTAGCATAAATCGCCGTTTCACACGAAAGAAACATGAATTTGTCAGTTTGAATAGTTCAAAACAGCGTTTTTCTATGTTTTGCAAGTTTAAAACAGCAATTTTATCGTCATTTCTTATAAAAACGCCGTTCACACGAAAGAAACCTGAATTTATCAGTTTGAATAGTTAAAAACATCGTTTTTCTATGTTTTTGCAAGTTTAAAACAGAAATTTTATCGTCATTTCTCATAAATCGCCGTTTCACACGAAAGAATCCTGAATTTAACAGTTTGAATAGTTCAAAACAGCGTTTTTCTATGTTTTTGCAAGTTTAAAACAGCAGTTTTATCGTGATTTCACAAAAATCCACCGTTTCGAACGAAAGAAACTTGAATTTATCAGTTTGAATAGTTAAAAACAGCGTTTTCTATGTTTTTGCAAGTTTAAAACAGAAATTTTATCGTCATTTCTCATAAATCGCCGTTTCACACAAAAGAAACATGATTTTGTCAGTTTGAATAGTTCAAACAGCGTTTTTCTATGTTTTTTCATGTTTAAAACAGCAATTTTATCGTCATTTCTCATAAATCGCCGTTTCACACGAAAGAAACATGAATTTGTCAGTTTGAATAGTTGAAAACAGCGTTTTTCTATGTTTTTGCAAGTTTAAAAACAGCTATTTTATCGTCATTTCTCATAAATCGCCGTTTCACACGAAAGAAACATGAATTTGTCAGTTTGAATAGTTTAAAACAGCGTTTTTCTATGTTTTTTCATGTTTAAAACAGCAATTTTATCGTCATTTCTCATAAATCGCCGTTTCACACGAAAGAAACATGAATTTGTCAGTTTGAATAGTTGAAAATAGCGTTTTTCTATGTTTTTGCAAGTTTAAAACAGCAATTTTATCGTCATTTCTCATAAATCGCCGTTTCACACGAAAGAAACATGAATTTGTCAGTTTGAATAGTTCAAAACAGCGTTTTTCTATGTTTTTGCAAGTTTAAAACAGCAATTTTATCGTCGTTTCTCATAAAACGCCGTTTCACACGAAAGAAACATGAAATTGTCAGTTTGAATAGTTAAAAACAGCGTTTTTCTATGTTTTTGCAAGTTTAAAACAGCAATTTTATCGTCATTTCTCATAATCGCCGTTTCACACGAAAGAAACATGAATTTATCAGTTTGAATAGTTAAAAACAGCGTTTTTCTATGTTTTTGCAAGTTTAAAACAGCAATTTTATCGTCATTTCTCATAAATCGCCGTTTCACACGAAAGAAACATGAATTTATCAGTTTGAATAGTTAAAAACAGCGTTTTTCTATGTTTTTGCAAGTTTAAAACAGCAATTTTATCGTCATTTCTCATAAATCGCCGTTTCACACGAAAGAAACCTGAATTTATCAGTTTGAATAGTTAAAAACAGCGTTTTTCTATGTTTTTTGCAAGTTTAAAACAGCAATTTTATCGTCTTTTCTCATAAATCGCCGTTTCACACGAAAGAAACATGAATTTATCAGTTTGAATAGTTCAAAACAGCGTTTTTCTATGTTTTTGCAAGTTTAAAACAGAAGTTTTATCGTGATTTCACAAAAATCCACCGTTTCGAACGAAAGAAACATGAATTTATCAGTTTGAATAGTTAAAAACAGCGTTTTTCTATGTTTTTGCAAGTTTAAAACAGCAATTTTATCGTCTTTTCTCATAAATCGCCGTTTCACACGAAAGAAACATGAATTTATCAGTTTGAATAGTTCAAAACAGCGTTTTTCTATGTTTTTGCAAGTTTAAAACAGAAGTTTTATCGTGATTTCACAAAAATCCACCGTTTCGAACGAAAGAACCTGAATTTATCAGTTTGAATAGTTAAAAACAGCGTTTTTCTATGTTTTTGCAAGTTTAAAACAGCAATTTTATCGTCATTTCTCATAAATCGCCGTTTCACACGAAAGAAACATGATTTTATCAGTTTGAAAACAGCGTTTTTCTATGTTTTTGCAAGTTTAAAACAGAAGTTTTATCGTGATTTCACAAAAATCCACCGTTTCGAACGAAAGAAACATGATTTATCAGTTTGAATAGTTAAAAACAGCGTTTTTCTATGTTTTTGCAAGTTTAAAACAGCAATTTTATCGTCATTTCTCATAAATCGCCGTTTCACACGAAAGAAACATGAATTTATCAGTTTGAATAGTTCAAAACAGCGTTTTTCTATGTTTTTGCAAGTTTAAAACAGAAGTTTTATCGTGATTTCACAAAATCCACCGTTTCGAACGAAAGAAACATGAATTTATCAGTTTGAATAGTTAAAAACAGCGTTTTTCTATGTTTTTGCAAGTTTAAAACAGCAATTTTATCGTCATTTCTCATAAATCGCCGTTTCACACGAAAGAAACATGAATTTATCAGTTTGAGTAGTTAAAAACAGCGTTTTTCTATGTTTTTGCAAGTTTTAAAACAGCAATTTTATCGTCATTTCTCATAAATCGCCGTTTCACACGAAAGAAACATGAATTTGTCAGTTTGAATAGTTCAAAACAGCGTTTTTCTATTTTTTTTTTTATGTTTAAAACAGCAATTTTATCGTCATTTCTCATAAATCGCCGTTTCACACGAAAGAAACATGAATTTATCAGTTTGAATAGTTAAAAACAGCGTTTTTCTATGTTTTTGCAAGTTTAAAACAGCAATTTTATCGTCATTTCTCATAAATCGCCGTTTCACACGAAAGAAACATGAATTTATCGGTTTGAATAGTTAAAAACAGCGTTTTTCTATGTTTTTGCAAGTTTAAAACAGCAATTTTATCGTCATTTCTCATAAATCGCCGTTTCACACGAAAGAAACCTGAATTTTATCAGTTTGAATAGTTAAAAACAGCGTTTTTCTATGTTTTTGCAAGTTTAAAACAGCAATTTTATCGTCTTTTCTCATAAATCGCCGTTTCACACGAAAGAAACATGAATTTATCAGTTTGAATAGTTCAAAACAGCGTTTTTCTATGTTTTTGCAAGTTTAAAACAGAAGTTTTATCGTGATTTCACAAAAATCCACCGTTTCGAACGAAAAAAAACATGAATTTATCAGTTTGAATAGTTAAAAACAGCGTTTTTCTATGTTTTTGCAAGTTTAAAACAGCAATTTTATCGTCATTTCTCATAA
>CAWWDY010002414.1:0-29255 GCA_963942605.1 Poecilus cupreus
TGTGTAATGGCTTATGTTTGCAAAATCAAATAAAATAGCTGTTTGCAGCTTGCAAAAACTTACAAAATGCTGTTTTCAAGTATTTAAACTGTCTTATTCATGTTTCTGTCGTGTATAATAGCTAATGTTGGTAAAAGCAAGATAAAAATGCTGTTTTAAGCATGCAAAAGCATACAAAACACTGTTTCAAGTATTTAAACTGTCATATTCATATATATGTCGTGTGTAATGGCTAATGTTTGCAAAATCAAGATAAAATAGCTGTTTCAGCTTGCAAAAACTTACAAAATGCTGTTTTCAAATATTTAAACTATCATATTCATGTTTCTGTCGTGTATAATAGCTAATGTTGGTGAAAGCAAGATAAAAATGCTGCTTTAAGCATGCAAAAGCATACAAAACACCGTTTTCAAGTATTTAAACTGTCATATTCATGTATATGTCGTGTGTAATGGCTTATGTTTGCAAAATCAAGAAAAAACAGCTGTTTTCAGCTTGCAAAAACATACAAAATGCTGTTTTCAAGTATTTAAACTGTCATATTCATGTTTCTGTCGTGTATCATAGCTAATGTTGGGTGAAAGCAAGATAAAAATGCTGTTTTAAGCATGCACAAGCATACAAAACACCGTTTTCAAGTATTTAAACTGTCATATTCATGTTTCTGTCGTGTATAATAGCTAATGTTGGTGAAAGCAAGATAAAAATGCTGTTTTAAGCATGCAAAAGCATACAAAAACACCGTTTTCAAGTATTTAAGCTGTCATATTCATGTATATGTCGTGTTGTAATGGCTTATGTTTGCAAAATCAAGATAAAATAGCTGTTTTGTGCTTGCAAAAACATACAAAATGCTGCTTCAAGTATTTAAACTGTCTTATTCATGTTTCTGTCGTGTATAATAGCTAATGTTGGTGAAAGCAAGATAAAAATGCTGTTTTTAGCATGCAAAAGCATACAAAACAGCATTTACAAGTATTTAAACTGTCATATCCATGTTTCTGTCGTGTATAATAGATAATATGGTGAAAGCAAGATAAAAATGCTGTTTTAAGCATGCAAAAGCATACAAAACACCGTTTTCAAGAATTTAAACTGTCATATTCTTGTATATGTCGTGTGTAATGGCTTATGTTTTCAAAATCAAGATAAAATAGCTGTTTTAAGCATGCAAAAGCATAGAAAACACCATTTTCAAATATTTAAACTATCATATCCATGTTTCTGTCGTGTATAATAGCTAATGTTGGTGAAAGCAAGATAAAAATGCTGGTTTAAGCATTCAAAAGCATACAAAACACCGTTTTCAAGTATTTAAACTGTCATATTTATGTATATGTCGTGTGTAATGGCTTATGTTTGCAAATCAAATAAATAAGCTGTTTGCAGCTTGTAAAAACTTACAAAATGCGGTTTTCAAGTATTTAAACTGTCTTATTCATGTTTCTGTCGTGTATAATAGCTAATGTTGGTAAAAGCAAGATAAAAATGCTGTTTTAAGCATGCAAACGCATACAAAACACCGGTTTTCAAGTATTTAAACTGTCATATTCATGTATATGTCGTGTGTAATGGCTAATGTTTGCAAAATCAAGATAAAATAGCTGTTTTCAACTTGCAAAAACTTACAAAATGCTGTTTTCAAATATTTAAACTATCATATATATGTTTCTGTCGTGTATAATAGCTAATGTTGGTGAAAGCAAGATAAAAATGCTACTTTAAGCATGCAAAAGCATACAAAACACCGTTTTTAAGTATTTAAACTGTCATATTCATGTATATGTTGTGTGTAATGGCTTATGTTTGCAAAATCAAGAAAAAACAGCTGTTTTCAGCTTGCAAAAACATACAAAATGCTGTTTTCAAGTATTTAAACTGTCATATTCATGTTCTGTCGTGTATCATAGCTAATGTTGGTGAAAGCAAGATAAAAATGCTGTTCTAAGCATGCAAAAGCATACAAAATACCGTTTTCAAGTATTTAAACGGTCATATTCATGTTTCTGTCGTGTATAATAGCTAATGTTGGTGAAAGCAAGATAAAAATACTGCTTTAAGCATGCAAAAGCATACAAAACACCGTTTTCAAGTATTTAAACTGTCATATTCATGTATATGTCGTGTGTAATGGCTTATGTTTACAAAATCAAGATAAAATAGCTGTTTTCAGCTTGCAAAAGCATACAAAACACCGTTTTCAAGTATTTAAACTGTCATATTCAAGTATATGTCATGTGTAATGGCTTATGTTTGCAAATCAAGATAAAATAGCTGTTTTCAGCTTGCAAAAACATACAAAATGCTCTTTTCAAGTATTTAAACTGTCATATCATGTTTCTGTCGTGTATAGTAGCTAATGTTGGTGAAAGCAAGATAAAAATGCTGTTTTAAGCATGCAAAAGCATACAAAACACCGTTTTCAAGTATTTAAACTGTCATATTCATGTTTCTGTCGTGTATAATAGCTAATGTGGTTAAAGCAAGATAAAAATGCTGTTTTAAGAATGCAAACGCATACAAAACACCGTTTTCAAGTATTTAAACTGTCATATTCATGTATATGTCGTGTGTAATGGCTTATGTTTGCAAAATCAAGATAAAATAGCTGTTTTCAGCTTGCAAAACATACAAATTGATCTTTTCAAGTACTTAAACTGTCATATTCATGTTTCTGTCGTGTATAGTAGCTAATGTTGGTGTAAGCAAGATAAAAATTCTGTTTTAAGCATTTAAAAGCATACAAAACACAGTTTTCAAGTATTTAAACTGTCATATTCATGTATATGTCGTGTGTAATGGCTATGTTTGCAAAATCAAGATAAAATAGCTGTTTTCAGCTTGCAAAAACATACAAAATGCTGTTTTCAAGTATTTAAACTGTCATATTCATGTTTCTGTCGGGTATAATAGCTAATGCTGGTGAAAGCAAGATAAAAATGCGGTTTTAAGCTTGCAAAACCATACAAAACACCGTTTTCAAGTATTTTAAACTGTCATATTCATGTTTCTGTTGTGGATAATAGCTATTGTTGGTGAAAGCAAGATAAAAAATGCTGTTTTAAGCATGCAAAAGCATACAAAACACGGTTTTCAAGTATTTAAACTGTCATATTCATGTATATATCATGTGTAATGGCTTATGTTTGCAAAATCAAGATAAAATAGCTGTTTTCAGCTTGCAAAAACATACAAAATGATCTTTTCAAGTACCTAAACAGTCATATTCATGTTTCTGTCGTGTATAGTAGCTAATGTTGGTGAAAGCAAGATAAAAATTCTGTTTTAAGCATTTAAAAGCATACAAAACACCGTTTTCAAGTATTTAAACTGTCATATTCATGTATATGTCGTGTGTAATGGCTTATGTTTGCAAAATCAAGATAAAATAGTTGTTTTCAGCTTGCAAAAACATACAAAATGCTGTTTTCAAGTATTTAAACTGTCATATTCATGTTTCTGTCGTGTATAATAGCTAATGTTGGTGAAAGCAAGATAAAAATGCTGTTTTAAGAATGCAAACGCATACAAAACACCGTTTTCAATATATAAACTGTCATATTCATGTATATGTCGTGTGTAATGGCTTATGTTTGCAAAATCAAAATAAAATAGCTGTTTTCAGCTTGCAAAAACATACAAAATGCTGTTTTCAAGTATTTAAACTATCATATTCATGTTTCTGTCGTGTATAATAGCTAATGTTGGTGAAAGCAAGATAAAAATGCTGTTTTAAGCATGCAAAAGAATACAAAACACCGTTTACTAGTATTTAAACTGTCATATTCATGTATATGTCGTGTGTAATGGATTATGTTTGCAAATCAAGATAAAATAGCTGTTCTCAGCTTGCAAAAACCTACAAAATGCTGTTTTCAAGTATTTAAACTGTCATATTCATGTTTCTGTCGTGTATAGTAGCTAATGTTGGTGAAAGCAAGATAAAAATTCTGTTTTAAGCATTTAAAAGCATACAAAACACCGTTTTCAAGTATTTAAACTGTCATATTCATGTATATGTCGTGTGTAATGGCTTATGTTTGCAAAATCAAGATAAAAAAGCTGTTTTCAGCTTGCAAAAACATACAAATGCTGTTTTCAAGTATTTAAACTGTCATATTCATGTTTCTGTCGTGTATAATAACTAATGTTGGTGAAAGCAAGATAAAATTCTGTTTTAAGCATGCAAAAGCATACAAAACACCGTTTTCAAGTATTTAAACTGTCATATTCATGTATATATCATGTGTAATGGCTTATGTTTGCAAAATCAAGATAAAATAGCTGTTTTCAGCTTGCAAAAACCTACAAAATGCTGTTTTCAAGTAATTAAACTGTCATATTCATGTTTCTGTCGGGTATAATAGCTAATGCTGGTGAAAGCAAGATAAAAATGCTGTTTTAAGCTTGCAAAACCATACAAAACACCGTTTTCAAGTATTTAAACTGTCATATTCATGTTTCTGTCGTGGATAATAGCTATTGTTGGTGAAAGCAAGATAAAAATGCTGTTTTAAGCATGCAAAAGCATACAAAACAGCGATTTGAAGTATTTAAACTGTCATATTCATGTATATGTCGTGTGTAATGGCTTATATTTGTAAAATCAAGATAAAATAGCTGTTTTCAGCTTGCAAAAACATACAATATGCTGTTTTCAAGTATTTAAACTGTCATATTCATGTTTCTGTCGTGTATAATAACTAATGTTGGTGAAAGCAAGATAAAAATGCTGTTTTAAGCATGCAAAAGCATACAAAACACCGTTTTCAAGTATTTAAACTGTCATATTCATGTATATATCATGTGTAATGGCTTATGTTTGCAAAATCAAGATAAAATAGCTGTTTTCAGCTTGCAAAAACATACAAAATGATCTTTTCAAGTACTTAAACTGTCATATTCATGTTTCTGTCGTGTATAGTAGCTAATGTTGGTGAAAGCAAGATAAAAATTATGTTTTAAGCATTTAAAAGCATACAAAACACCGTTTTCAAGTATTTAAACTGTCATATTCATGTATATGACGTGTGTAATGGCTTATGTTTACAAAATCAAGATAAAATAGCTGTTTTTAGCTTGTAAAAACATACAAAATGCTGTTTTCAAGTATTTAAACTGTCATATTCATGTTTATGTCGTGTATAATAGCTAATGTTGGTGAAAGCAAGACAAAAATCCTGTTTTAAGCATGCAAAAGCATACAAAACACCGTTTTCAATTATTTAAACTGTCATATTCATGTATATGTCGTGTGTAATGGCTTATGTTTGCAGTATCAAGAAAAAATAGCTGTTTTCAGCTTGCAAAAACATACAAAATGCTGTTTTCAAGTATTTAAACTGTCATATTCATATTTCTGCCGTGTATAATAGCTAATGTTGGTGAAAGCAAGATAAAAATGCTGTTTTAAGCATGCAAAAGCATACAAAACACCGTTTTCAATTATTTAAACTGTCATATTCATGTATATGTCGTGTGTAATGGCTTATGTTTGCAGAATCAAGATAAAATAGCTGTTTTCAGCTTGCAAAAACATACAAAATGCTGTTTTCAAGTATTTAAACTGTCATATTCATGTTTCTGTCGTGTATAATAGCTAATGTTGGTAAAAGCAAGATAAAAATGCTGTTTTAAGCATGTAAAAGCATACAAAACACCGTTTTCAAGTATTTAAACTGTCATATTCATGTTTCTGTCGTGTATAATAGCTAATGTTGGTGAAAGCAAGATAAAATGCTGTTTTAAGCATGCAAAAGCATACAAAACACCATTTTCAAGTATTTAAACTGTCATATTCATGTATATGTCGTGTGTAATGGCTTATGTTTGCAAAATCAAGATAAAATAGCTGTTTTCAGCTTGCAAAAACATACAAAATGCTGCTTTCAAGTATTTAAACTGTCTTATTCATGTTTCTGTCGTGTATAATAGCTAATGTTGGTGAAAGCAAGATAAAAATGCTGTTTTAGGCATGCAAAAGCATACAAAACAGCATTTACAAGTATTTAAACTGTCATATCCATGTTTCTGTCGTGTATAATAGCTAATATTGGTGAAAGCAAGATAAAAATGCTGTTTTAAGCATGCAAAAGCATACAAAACACCGTTTTCAAGTATTTAATCTGTCATATTTATGTATATGTCATGTGTAATGGCTTATGTTTGCAAAATCAAATAAAATAGCTGTTTGCAACTTGCAAAAACTTACAAAATGCTGTTTTCAAGTATTTAAACTGTCTTATTCATGTTTCTGTCGTGTATAATAGCTAATGTTGGTAAAAGCAAGATAAAAATGCTGTTTTAAGCATGCAAAAGCATACAAAACACTGTTTTCAAGTATTTAAACTGTCATATTCATATATATGTCGTGTGTAATGGCTAATGTTTGCAAAATCAAGATAAAATAGCTGTTTTCAGCTTGCAAAAACTTACAAAATGCTGTTTTCAAATATTTAAACTATCATATTCATGTTTCTGTCGTGTATAATAGCTAATGTTGGTGAAAGCAAGATAAAAATGCTGCTTTAAGCATGCAAAAGCATACAAAACACCGTTTTCAAGTATTTAAACTGTCATATTCATGTATATGTCGTGTGTAATGGCTTATGTTTGCAAAATCAAGAAATAACAGCTGTTTTCAGCTTGCAAAAACATACAAAATGCTGTTTTCAAGTATTTAAACTGTCATATTCATGTTTCTGTCGTGTATCATAGCTAATGTTGGTGAAAGCAAGATAAAAATGCTGTTTTAAGCATGCACAAGCATACAAAACAACGTTTTCAAGTATTTAAACTGTCATATTCATGTTTCTGTCGTGTATAATAGCTAATGTTGGTGAAAGCAAGATAAAAATGCTGTTTTAAGCATGCAAAAGCATACAAAACACCGTTTTCAAGTATTTAAGCTGTCATATTCATGTATATGTCGTGTGTAATGGCTTATGTTTGCAAAATCAAGATAAAATAGCTGTTTTGTGCTTGCAAAAACATACAAAATGCTGCTTTCAAGTATTTAAACTGTCTTATTCATGTTTCTGTCGTGTATAATAGCTAATGTTGGTGAAAGCAAGATAAAAATGCTGTTTTAAGCATGCAAAAGCATACAAAACAGCATTTACAAGTATTTAAACTGTCATATCCATGTTTCTGTCGTGTAAAATAGCTAATATTGGTGAAAGCAAGATAAAAATGCTGTTTTAAGCATGCAAAAGCATACAAAACACCGTTTTCAAGAATTTAAACTGTCATATTTATGTATATGTCGTGTGTAATGGCTTATGTTTGCAAAATCAAATAAAATAGCTGTTTGCAGCTTGTAAAAACATACAAAAAGCGGTTTTCAAGTATTTAAACTATCATATTCATGTTTCTGTCGTGTATAATAGCTAATGTTGGTGAAAGCAAGATAAAAATGCTACTTTAAGCATGCAAAAGCATACAAAACACCGTTTTCAAGTATTTAAACTGTCATATTCATGTATATGTTGTGTGTAATGGCTTATGTTTGCAAAATCAAGAAAAAACAGCTGTTTTCAGCTTGCAAAAACATACAAAATGCTGTTTTCAAGTATTTAAACTGTCATATTCATGTTTCTGTCGTGTATCATAGCTAATGTTGGTGAAAGCAAGATAAAAATGCTGTTCTAAGCATGCAAAAGCATACAAAATACCGTTTTCAAGTATTTAAACGGTCATATTCATGTTTCTGTCGTGTATAATAGCTAATGTTGGTGAAAGCAAGATAAAAATACTGCTTTAAGCATGCAAAAGCATACAAAACACCGTTTTCAAGTATTTAAACTGTCATATTCATGTATATGTCGTGTGTAATGGCTTATGTTTGCAAAATCAAGATAAAATAGCTGTTTTCAGCTTGCAAAAACATACAAAATGATCTTTTCAAGTACTTAAACTGTCATATTCATGTTTCTGTCGTGTATAGTAGCTAATGTTGGTGTAAGCAAGATAAAAATTCTGTTTTAAGCATTTAAAAGCATACAAAACACAGTTTTCAAGTATTTAAACTGTCATATTCATGTATATGTCGTGTGTAATGGCTTATGTTTGCAAAATCAAGATAAAATAGCTGTTTTCAGCTTGCAAAAACATACAAAATGCTGTTTTCAAGTATTTAAACTGTCATATTCATGTTTCTGTCATGTATAGTAGCTAATGTTGGTGAAAGCAAGATAAAAATTCTGTTTTAAGCATTTAAAAGCATACAAAACACCGTTTTTAAGTATTTAAAGTGTCATATTCATGTATATGTCGTGTGTAATGGCTTATGTTTGCAAAATCAAGATAAAATAGCTGTTTTCAGCTTGCAAAAACATACAAAATGCTGTTTTCAAGTATTTAAACTGTCATATTCATGTTTCTGTTGTGTATAATAGCTAATGTTGGTGAAAGCAAGATAAAAATGCTGTTTTAAGCATGCAAAAGCATACAAAACACCGTTTTCAAGTATTTAAACTGTCATATTCATGTATATGTCGTGTGTAATGGCTTATGTTTGTAAAATCAAGATAAAATAGCTGTTTTCAGCTTGCAAAAACATACAAAATGCTGTTTTCAAGTATTTAAACTGTCATATTCATGTTTCTGTCGTGTATAATAGCTAATGTTGGAGAAAGCAAGATAAAAATGCTGTTTTAAGCATGCAAAAGCATACAAAACACCGTTTTCAAGTATTTAAACTGTCATATTCATGTATATATCTTGTGTAATGGCTTATGTTTGCAAAATCAAGATAAAATAGCTGTTTTCAGCTTGCAAAAACATACAAAATGATCTTTTCAAGTACTTAAACTGTCATATTTATGTTTCTGTCGTGTATAGTAGCTAATGTTGGTGAAAGCAAGATAAAAATTCTGTTTTAAGCATTTAAAAGCATACAAAACACCGTTTTCAAGTATTTAAACTGTCATATTCATGTATATGTTTTCAGCTTGCAAAAACATACAAAATGCTGTTTTCAAGTATTTAAACTGTCATATTCATGTTTCTGTCGTGTATAATAGCTAATGTTGGTGAAAGCAAGATAAAAATGTTGTTTTAAGAATGCAAACGCATACAAAACACCGTTTTTAAATATATAAACTGTCATATTCATGTATATGTCGTGTGTAATGGCTTATGTTTGCAAAATCAAAATAAAATAGCTGTTTTCAGCTTGCAAAAACATACAAAATGCTGTTTTCAAGTATTTAAATTATCATATTCATGTTTCTGTCGTGTATAATAGCTAATGTTGGTGAAAGCAAGATAAAAATGCTGTTTTAAGCATGCAAAAGCATACAAAACACCGTTTTCTAGTATTTAAACTGTCATATTCATGTATATGTCGTGTGTAATGGATTATGTTTGCAAAATCAAGATAAAATAGCTGTTCTCAGCTTGCAAAAACCTACAAAATGCTGTTTTTAAGTATTTAAACTGTCATATTCATGTTTCTGTCGTGTATAATAGCTAATGTTGGTGAAAGCAAGATAAACATGCTGTTTTAAGCATGCAAAAGCAAACAAAACACCGTTTTCAGTATTTAAACTGTCATATTCATGTTTCTGTCGTGTATAATAGCAAATGTTGGTGAAAGCAAGATAAAAATGCTGTTTTAAGCATGCAAAAGCATACAAAACACCGTTTTCAAGTATTTAAACTGTCATATTCATGTATATGTCATGTGTAATGGCTTATGTTCGCAAAATCAAGATAAAATAGCTGTTTTCAGCTTGCAAAAACATACAAAATGCTCTTTTCAAGTATTTAAACTGTCATATTCATGTTTCTGTCGTGTATAGTAGCTAATGTTGGTGAAAGCAAGATAAAAATTCTGTTTTAAGCATTTAAAAGCATACAAAACACCGTTTTCAAGTATTTAAACTGTCATATTCATGTATATGTCGTGTGTAATGGCTTATGTTTGCAAAATCAAGATAAAATAGCTGTTTTCAGCTTGCAAAAACATACAAAATGCTGTTTTCAAGTATTTAAACTGTCATATTCATGTTTCTGTCGTGTATAATAGCTAATGTTGGTGAAAGCAATATAAAAATGCTGTTTTATGAATGCAAACGCATACAAAACACCGTTTTCAAGTATTTAAACTGTCATATTCATGTATATGTCGTGTGTAAAGGCTTATGTTTGCAAAATCAAGATAAAATAGCTGTTTTCAGCTTGCAAAAACATACAAAATGCTGTTTTCAAGTATTTAAACTGTCATATTCATGTTTCTGTCGTGTATAATAACTAATGTTGGTGAAAGCAAGATAAAAATGCTGTTTTAAGCATGCAAAAGCATACAAAACAGCGATTTGAAGTATTTAAACTGTCATATTCATGTATATGTCGTGTGTAATGGCTTATATTTGTAAAATCAAGATAAAATAGCTGTTTTCAGCTTGCAAAAACATACAAAATGCTGTTTTCAAGTATTTAAACTGTCATATTCATGTTTCTGTCGTGTATAATAACTAATGTTGGTGAAAGCAAGATAAAAATGCTGTTTTAAGCATGCAAAAGCATACAAAACACCGTTTTCAAGTATTTAAACTGTCATATTCATGTATATATCATGTGTAAAGGCTTATGTTTGCAGAATCAAGATAAAATAGCTGTTTTCAGCTTGCAAAAACATACAAAATGATCTTTTCAAGTACTTAAACTGTCATATTCATGTTTCTGTCGTGTATAGTAGCTAATGTTGGTGAAAGCAAGATAAAAATTCTGTTTTAAGCATTTAAAAGCATACAAAACACCGTTTTCAAGTATTTAAACTGTCATATTCATGTATATGTCGTGTGTAATGGCTTATGTTTGCAAAAGCAAGATAAAATAGCTGTTTTCAGCTTGCAAAAACATACAAAATGCTGTTTTTAAGTATTTAAACTGTCATATTCATGTTTCTGTCGTGTATAATAGCTAATGTTGGTGAAAGCAAGATAAAAATGCTGTTTTAAGAATGCAAACGCATACAAAACACCGTTTTCAAGTATTTAAACTGTCATATTCATGTATATGTCGTGTGTAATGACTTATGTTTGCAAAATCAAGATAAAATAGCTGTTTTCAGCTTGCAAAAACCTACAAAATGCTGTTTTCAAGTAATTTAACTGTCATATTCATGTTTCTGTCGGGTATAATAGCTAATGCTGGTGAAAGCAAGATAAAAATGCTGTTTTAAGCTTGCAAAACCATACAAAACACCGTTTTCAAGTATTTAAACTGTCATATTCATGTTTCTGTCGTGGATAATAGCTATTGTTGGTGAAAGCAAGATAAAAATGCTGTTTTAAGCATGCAAAAGCATACAAAACAGCGTTTTGAAGTATTTAAACTGTCATATTCATGTATATGTCGTGTGTAATGGCTTATGTTTGTAAAATCAAGATAAAATAGCTGTTTTCAGCTTGCAAAAACATACAAAATGCTGTTTTCAAGTATTTAAACTGTCATATTCATGTTTCTGTCGTGTATAATAGCTAATGTTGGTGAAAGCAAGATAAAAATGCTGTTTTAAGCATGCAAAAGCATACAAAACACCGTTTTCAAGTATTTAAACTGTCATATTCATGTATATATCTTGTGTAATGGCTTATGTTTGCAAAATCAAGATAAAATAGCTGTTTTCAGCTTGCAAAAACATACAAAATTATCTTTTCAAGTAAACTGTCATATTCATGTTTCTGTCGTGTATAGTAGCTAATGTTGGTGAAAGCAAGATAAAAATTCTGTTTTAAGCATTTAAAAGCATACAAAACACCGTTTTCAAGTATTTAAACTGTCATATTCATGTATATGTCGTGTGTAATGGCTTATGTTTGCAAAATCAAGATAAAATAGCTGTTTTCAGCTTGCAAAGACATACAAAATGCTGTTTTCAAGTATTTAAACTGTCATATTCATGTTTCTGTCGTGTATAATAGCTAATGTTGGTGAAAGCAAGATAAAAATATTGTTTTAAGAATGCAAACGCATACAAAACACCGTTTTTAAATATATAAACTGTCATATTCATGTATATGTCGTGTGTAATGGCTTATGTTTGCAAAATCAAAATAAAATAGCTGTTTTCAGCTTGCAAAAACATACAAAATGCTGTTTTCAAGTATTTAAATTATCATATTCATGTTTCTGTCGTGTATATTAGCTAATGTTGGAGAAAGCAAGATAAAAATGCTGTTTTAAGCATGCAAAAGCATACAAAACACCGTTTTCTAGTATTTAAACTGTCATATTCATGTATATGTCGTGTGTAATGGATTATGTTTGCAAAATCAAGATAAAATAGCTGTTCTCAGCTTGCAAAAACCTACAAAATGCTGTTTTTAAGTATTTAAACTGTCATATTCATGTTTCTGTCGTGTATAATAGCTAATGTTGGTGAAAGCAAGATAAACATGCTGTTTTAAGCATGCAAAAGCAAACAAAACACCGTTTTCAAGTATTTAAACTGTCATATTCATGTTTCTGTCGTGTATAATAGCTAATGTTGGTGAAAGCAAGATAAAAATGCTGTTTTAAGCATGCAAAAGCATACAAAACACCGTTTTCAAGTATTTAAACTGTCATATTCATGTATATGTCATGTGTAATGGCTTATGTTCACAAAATCAAGATAAAATAGCTGTTTTCAGCTTGCAAAAACATACAAAATGCTCTTTTCAAGTATTTAAACTGTCATATTCATGTTTCTGTCGTGTATAGTAGCTAATGTTGGTGAAAGCAAGATAAAAATTCTGTTTTAAGCATTTAAAAGCATACAAAACACCGTTTTCAAGTATTTAAACTGTCATATTCATGTATATGTCGTGTGTAATGGCTTATGTTTGCAAAATCAAAATAAAATAGCTGTTTTCAGCTTGCAAAAACATACAAAATGCTGTTTTCAAGTATTTAAACTATCATATTCATGTTTCTGTCGTGTATAATAGCTAATGTTGGTGAAAGGAAGATAAAAATGCTGTTTTAAGCATGCAAAAGCATACAAAACACCGTTTTCTAGTATTTAAACTGTCATATTCATGTATATGTCGTGTGTAATGGATTATGTTTGCAAAATCAAGATAAAATAGCTGTTCTCAGCTTGCAAAAACATACAAAATGCTGTTTTCAAGTATTTAAACTGTCATATTCATGTTTCTGTCGTGTATAATAGCTAATGTTGGTGAAAGCAAGATAAACATGCTGTTTTAAGAATGCAAAAGCATACAAAACACCGTTTTCAAGTATTTAAACTGTCATATTCATGTTTCTGTCGTGTATAATAGCTAATGTTGGTGAAAGCAAGATAAAAATGCTGTTTTAAGCATGCAAAAGCATACAAAACACCGTTTTCAAGTATTTAAACTGTCATATTCATGTTTCTGTCTTGTATAATAGCTAATGTTGGTGAAAGCTAGATTAAAATGCTGTTTTAAGCATGAAAAAGCATACAAAACTCTGTTTTCAAGTATTTAAACTGACATATTCATGTATATGTCGTGTGTAATGGCTTATGTTTGCAAAATCAAGATAAAATAGCTGTTTTCAGCTAGCAAAAACATACAAAATGATCTTTTCAATTATTTAAACTGTCATATTCATGTTTCTGTCGTGTATAGTAGCTAATTTTGGTGAAAGCAAGATAAAAATTCTGTTTTAAGCATTTAAAAGCATACAAAACACCGTTTTCAAGTATTTAAACTGTCATATTCATGTATATGTCGTGTTTAATGGCTTATGTTTGCAAAATCAAGATAAAATAGCTGTTTTCAGCTTGCAAAAACATACAAAATGATCTTTTCAAGTACTTAAACTGTCATATTCATGTTTCTGTCGTGTATAGTAGCTAATGTTGGTGAAAGCAAGATAAAAATTCTGTTTTAAGCATTTAAAAGCATACAAAACACCGTTTTCAAGTATTTAAACTGTCATATTCATGTATATGTCGTGTGTAATGGCTTATGTTTGCAAAAGCAAGATAAAATAGCTGTTTTCAGCTTGCAAAAACATACAAAATGCTGTTTTTAAGTATTTAAACTGTCATATTCATGTTTCTGTCGTGTATAATAGCTAATGTTGGTGAAAGCAAGATAAAAATGCTGTTTTAAGAATGCAAACGCATACAAAACACCGTTTTCAAGTATTTAAACTGTCATATTCATGTATATGTCGTGTGTAATGACTTATGTTTGCAAAATCAAGATAAAATAGCTGTTTTCAGCTTGCAAAAACCTACAAAATGCTGTTTTCAAGTAATTTAACTGTCATATTCATGTTTCTGTCGGGTATAATAGCTAATGCTGGTGAAAGCAAGATAAAAATGCTGTTTTAAGCTTGCAAAACCATACAAAACACCGTTTTCAAGTATTTAAACTGTCATATTCATGTTTCTGTCGTGGATAATAGCTATTGTTGGTGAAAGCAAGATAAAAATGCTGTTTTAAGCATGCAAAAGCATACAAAACAGCGTTTTGAAGTATTTAAACTGTCATATTCATGTATATGTCGTGTGTAATGGCTTATGTTTGTAAAATCAAGATAAAATAGCTGTTTTCAGCTTGCAAAAACATACAAAATGCTGTTTTCAAGTATTTAAACTGTCATATTCATGTTTCTGTCGTGTATAATAGCTAATGTTGGTGAAAGCAAGATAAAAATGCTGTTTTAAGCATGCAAAAGCATACAAAACACCGTTTTCAAGTATTTAAACTGTCATATTCATGTATATATCTTGTGTAATGGCTTATGTTTGCAAAATCAAGATAAAATAGCTGTTTTCAGCTTGCAAAAACATACAAAATTATCTTTTCAAGTAAACTGTCATATTCATGTTTCTGTCGTGTATAGTAGCTAATGTTGGTGAAAGCAAGATAAAAATTCTGTTTTAAGCATTTAAAAGCATACAAAACACCGTTTTCAAGTATTTAAACTGTCATATTCATGTATATGTCGTGTGTAATGGCTTATGTTTGCAAAATCAAGATAAAATAGCTGTTTTCAGCTTGCAAAGACATACAAAATGCTGTTTTCAAGTATTTAAACTGTCATATTCATGTTTCTGTCGTGTATAATAGCTAATGTTGGTGAAAGCAAGATAAAAATATTGTTTTAAGAATGCAAACGCATACAAAACACCGTTTTCAAGTATTTAAACTGTCATATTCATGTATATGTCATGTGTAATGGCTTATGTTCACAAAATCAAGATAAAATAGCTGTTTTCAGCTTGCAAAAACATACAAAATGCTCTTTTCAAGTATTTAAACTGTCATATTCATGTTTCTGTCGTGTATAGTAGCTAATGTTGGTGAAAGCAAGATAAAAATTCTGTTTTAAGCATTTAAAAGCATACAAAACACCGTTTTCAAGTATTTAAACTGTCATATTCATGTATATGTCGTGTGTAATGGCTTATGTTTGCAAAATCAAAATAAAATAGCTGTTTTCAGCTTGCAAAAACATACAAAATGCTGTTTTCAAGTATTTAAACTATCATATTCATGTTTCTGTCGTGTATAATAGCTAATGTTGGTGAAAGCAAGATAAAAATGCTGTTTTAAGCATGCAAAAGCATACAAAACACCGTTTTCTAGTATTTAAACTGTCATATTCATGTATATGTCGTGTGTAATGGATTATGTTTGCAAAATCAAGATAAAATAGCTGTTCTCAGCTTGCAAAAACATACAAAATGCTGTTTTCAAGTATTTAAACTGTCATATTCATGTTTCTGTCGTGTATAATAGCTAATGTTGGTGAAAGCAAGATAAACATGCTGTTTTAAGAATGCAAAAGCATACAAAACACCGTTTTCAAGTATTTAAACTGTCATATTCATGTTTCTGTCGTGTATAATAGCTAATGTTGGTGAAAGCAAGATAAAAATGCTGTTTTAAGCATGCAAAAGCATACAAAACACCGTTTTCAAGTATTTAAACTGTCATATTCATGTTTCTGTCTTGTATAATAGCTAATGTTGGTGAAAGCTAGATTAAAATGCTGTTTTAAGCATGAAAAAGCATACAAAACTCTGTTTTCAAGTATTTAAACTGACATATTCATGTATATGTCGTGTGTAATGGCTTATGTTTGCAAAATCAAGATAAAATAGCTGTTTTCAGCTAGCAAAAACATACAAAATGATCTTTTCAATTATTTAAACTGTCATATTCATGTTTCTGTCATGTATAGTAGCTAATTTTGGTGAAAGCAAGATAAAAATTCTGTTTTAAGCATTTAAAAGCATACAAAACACCGTTTTCAAGTATTTAAACTGTCATATTCATGTATATGTCGTGTTTAATGGCTTATGTTTGCAAAATCAAGATAAAATAGCTGTTTTCAGCTTGCAAAAACATACAAAATGATCTTTTCAAGTACTTAAACTGTCATATTCATGTTTCTGTCGTGTATAGTAGCTAATGTTGGTGAAAGCAAGATAAAAATTCTGTTTTAAGCATTTAAAAGCATACAAAACACCGTTTTCAAGTATTTAAACTGTCATATTCATGTATATGTCGTGTGTAATGGCTTATGTTTGCAAAAGCAAGATAAAATAGCTGTTTTCAGCTTGCAAAAACATACAAAATGCTGTTTTTAAGTATTTAAACTGTCATATTCATGTTTCTGTCGTGTATAATAGCTAATGTTGGTGAAAGCAAGATAAAAATGCTGTTTTAAGAATGCAAACGCATACAAAACACCGTTTTCAAGTATTTAAACTGTCATATTCATGTATATGTCGTGTGTAATGACTTATGTTTGCAAAATCAAGATAAAATAGCTGTTTTCAGCTTGCAAAAACCTACAAAATGCTGTTTTCAAGTAATTTAACTGTCATATTCATGTTTCTGTCGGGTATAATAGCTAATGCTGGTGAAAGCAAGATAAAAATGCTGTTTTAAGCTTGCAAAACCATACAAAACACCGTTTTCAAGTATTTAAACTGTCATATTCATGTTTCTGTCGTGGATAATAGCTATTGTTGGTGAAAGCAAGATAAAAATGCTGTTTTAAGCATGCAAAAGCATACAAAACAGCGTTTTGAAGTATTTAAACTGTCATATTCATGTATATGTCGTGTGTAATGGCTTATGTTTGTAAAATCAAGATAAAATAGCTGTTTTCAGCTTGCAAAAACATACAAAATGCTGTTTTCAAGTATTTAAACTGTCATATTCATGTTTCTGTCGTGTATAATAGCTAATGTTGGTGAAAGCAAGATAAAAATGCTGTTTTAAGCATGCAAAAGCATACAAAACACCGTTTTCAAGTATTTAAACTGTCATATTCATGTATATATCTTGTGTAATGGCTTATGTTTGCAAAATCAAGATAAAATAGCTGTTTTCAGCTTGCAAAAACATACAAAATTATCTTTTCAAGTAAACTGTCATATTCATGTTTCTGTCGTGTATAGTAGCTAATGTTGGTGAAAGCAAGATAAAAATTCTGTTTTAAGCATTTAAAAGCATACAAAACACCGTTTTCAAGTATTTAAACTGTCATATTCATGTATATGTCGTGTGTAATGGCTTATGTTTGCAAAATCAAAATAAAATAGCTGTTTTCAGCTTGCAAAAACATACAAAATGCTGTTTTCAAGTATTTAAATTATCATATTCATGTTTCTGTCGTGTATATTAGCTAATGTTGGTGAAAGCAAGATAAAAATGCTGTTTTAAGCATGCAAAAGCATACAAAACACCGTTTTCTAGTATTTAAACTGTCATATTCATGTATATGTCGTGTGTAATGGATTATGTTTGCAAAATCAAGATAAAATAGCTGTTCTCAGCTTGCAAAAACCTACAAAATGCTGTTTTTAAGTATTTAAACTGTCATATTCATGTTTCTGTCGTGTATAATAGCTAATGTTGGTGAAAGCAAGATAAACATGCTGTTTTAAGCATGCAAAAGCAAACAAAACACCGTTTTCAAGTATTTAAACTGTCATATTCATGTTTCTGTCGTGTATAATAGCTAATGTTGGTGAAAGCAAGATAAAAATGCTGTTTTAAGCATGCAAAAGCATACAAAACACCGTTTTCAAGTATTTAAACTGTCATATTCATGTACATGTCATGTGTAATGGCTTATGTTCACAAAATCAAGATAAAATAGCTGTTTTCAGCTTGCAAAAACATACAAAATGCTCTTTTCAAGTATTTAAACTGTCATATTCATGTTTCTGTCGTGTATAGTAGCTAATGTTGGTGAAAGCAAGATAAAAATTCTGTTTTAAGCATTTAAAAGCATACAAAACACCGTTTTCAAGTATTTAAACTGTCATATTCATGTATATGTCGTGTGTAATGGCTTATGTTTGCAAAATCAAAATAAAATAGCTGTTTTCAGCTTGCAAAAACATACAAAATGCTGTTTTCAAGTATTTAAACTATCATATTCATGTTTCTGTCGTGTATAATAGCTAATGTTGGTGAAAGCAAGTTAAAAATGCTGTTTTAAGCATGCAAAAGCATACAAAACACCGTTTTCTAGTATTTAAACTGTCATATTCATGTATATGTCGTGTGTAATGGATTATGTTTGCAAAATCAAGATAAAATAGCTGTTCTCAGCTTGCAAAAACATACAAAATGCTGTTTTCAAGTATTTAAACTGTCATATTCATGTTTCTGTCGTGTATAATAGCTAATGTTGGTGAAAGCAAGATAAACATGCTGTTTTAAGAATGCAAAAGCATACAAAACACCGTTTTCAAGTATTTAAACTGTCATATTCATGTTTCTGTCGTGTATAATAGCTAATGTTGGTGAAAGCAAGATAAAAATGCTGTTTTAAGCATGCAAAAGCATACAAAACACCGTTTTCAAGTATTTAAACTGTCATATTCATGTTTCTGTCTTGTATAATAGCTAATGTTGGTGAAAGCTAGATTAAAATGCTGTTTTAAGCATGAAAAAGCATACAAAACTCTGTTTTCAAGTATTTAAACTGACATATTCATGTATATGTCGTGTGTAATGGCTTATGTTTGCAAAATCAAGATAAAATAGCTGTTTTCAGCTAGCAAAAACATACAAAATGATCTTTTCAATTATTTAAACTGTCATATTCATGTTTCTGTCGTGTATAGTAGCTAATTTTGGTGAAAGCAAGATAAAAATTCTGTTTTAAGCATTTAAAAGCATACAAAACACCGTTTTCAAGTATTTAAACTGTCATATTCATGTATATGTCGTGTTTAATGGCTTATGTTTGCAAAATCAAGATAAAATAGCTGTTTTCAGCTTGCAAAAACATACAAAATGCTGCTTTCAAGTATTTAAACTGTCTTATTCATGTTTCTGTCGTGTATAATAGCTAATGTTGGTGAAAGCAAGATAAAAATGCTGTTTTAAGCATGCAAAAGCTTACAAAACAGCATTTACAAGTATTTAAACTGTAATACCCATGTTTCTGTCATGTATAATAGCTAATATTGGTCAAAGCAAGATAAAAATGCTGTTTTAAGCATGCAAAAGCATACAAAACACCGTTTTCAAGAATTTAAACTGTCATATTCTTGTATATGTCGTGTGTAATGGCTTATGTTTTCAAAATCAAGATAAAATAGCTGTTTTAAGCATGCAAAAGCATATAAAACACCATTTTCAAGTATTTAAACTATCATATCCATGTTTCTGTCGTGTATAATAGCTAATGTTGGTGTAAGCAAGATAAAAATGCTGTTTTAAGCATGCAAAAGCATACAAAACACCGTTTTCAAGTATTAAAACTGTCATATTAATGTATATGTCGTGTGTAATGGCTAATGTTTGCCAAATCAAGATAAAATAGCTGTTTTCAGCTTGCAAAAACTTACAAAATGCTGTTTTCAAATATTTAAACTATCATATTCATGTTTCTGTCGTGTATAATAGCTAATGTTGGTGAAAGCAAGATAAAAATGCTGCTTTAAGCATGCAAAAGCATACAAAACACCGTTTTCAAATATTTAAACTGTCATATTCATGTATATGTCGTGTGAAATGGCTAAGGTTTGCAAAATCAAGATAAAGTATCTGTTTTCAGCTTGCAAAAACATACAAAATGCTGTTTTCAAGTATTTAAACTTTCATATTCATGTTTCTGTCGTGTATAATAGCTAATGTTGGTGAAAGCAAGATAAAAATGCTGTTTTAAGAATGCAAAAGCATACAAAACACCGTTTTCAATTATTTAAACTGTCATATTCATGTATATGTCGTGTGTAATGGCTTATGTTTGCAGAATCAAGATAAAATAGCTGTTTTCAGCTTGCAAAAACATACAAAATGCTGTTTTCAAGTATTTAAACTGTCATATTCATGTTTCTGTCGTGTGTAATAGCTAATGTTGGTAAAAGCAAGATAAAAATGCTGTTTTAAGCATGTAAAAGCATACAAAACACCGTTTTCAAGTATTTAAATTGTCATATTCATGTTTCTGTCGTGTATAATAGCTAATGTTGGTGAAAGCAAGATAAAAATGCTGTTTCAAGCATGCAAAAGCATACAAAACACCGTTTTCAAGTATTTAAACTGTCATATTCATGTATATGTCGTGTGTAATGGCTTATGTTTCCAAAATCAAGATAAAATAGCTGTTTTCAGCTTGCAAAAATATACAAAATGCTGCTTTCAAGTATTTAAACTGTCTTATTCATGTTTCTGTCGTGTATAATAGCTAATGTTGGTGAAAGCAAGATAAAAATGCTGTTTTAAGCATGCAAAAGCATACAAAACAGCATTTACAAGTATTTAAACTGTCATATCCATGTTTCTGTCGTGTATAATAGCTAATATTGGTGAAAGCAAGGTAAAAATGCTGTTTTAAGCATGCAAAAGCATACAAAACACCGTTTTCAAGAATTTAAACTGTCATATTCTTGTATATGTCGTGTGTAATGGCTTATGATTTCTAAATCAAGATAAAATAGCTGTTTTAAGCATGCAAAAGCATAGAAAACTCCATTTTTCAAGTATTTAAACTATCATATCCATGTTTCTGTCGTGTATAATAGCTAATGTTGGTGAAAGCAAGATAAAAATTCTGATTTAAGCATGCAAAAGCATACAAAACACCGTTTTCAAGTATTTAAACTGTCATATTTATGTATATGTCGTGTGTAATGGCTTATGTTTGCAAAATCAAATAAAATAGCTGTTTGCAGTTTGCAAAAACTTACAAAATGCTGTTTTAAAGTATTTAAACTGTCTTATTCATGTTTCTGTCGTGTATAATAGCTAATGTTGGTAAAAGCAAGATAAAAATGCTGTTTTAAGCATGCAAAAGCATACAAAACACTGTTTTCAAGTATTTAAACTGTCATATTCATATATATGTTGTGTGTAATGGCTAATGTTTGCAAAATCAAGATAAAATAGCTGTTTTCAGCTTGCAAAAACTTACAAAATGCTGTTTTCAAATATTTAAACTATCATATTCATGTTTCTGTCGTGTATAATAGCTAATGTTGGTGAAAGCAAGATAAAAATGCTGCTTTAAGCATGCAAAAGCATACAAAACACCGTTTTTAAGTATTTAAACTGTCATATTCATGTATATGTCGTGTGTAATGGCTTATGTTTGCAAAATCAAGAAAAAACAGCTGTTTTCAGCTTGCAAAAACATACAAAATGCTGTTTTCAAGTATTTAAACTGTCATATTCATGTTTCTGTCGTGTATCATAGCTAATGTTGGTGAAAGCAAGATAAAAATGCTGTTTTAAGCATGCACAAGCAAACAAAACACCGTTTTCAAGTATTTAAACTGTCATATTCATGTTTCTGTCGTGTATAATAGCTAATGTTGGTGAAAGCAAGATGAAAATGCTGTTTTAAGCATGCAAAAGCATACAAAACACCGTTTTCAAGTATTTAAACTGTCATATTCATGTATATATCATGTGTAATGGCTTATGTTTGCAAAATCAAGATAAAATAGCTGTTTTCAGCTTGCAAAAACATACAAAATGATATTTTCAAGTACTTAAACTGTCATATTCATGTTTCTGTCGTGTATAGTAGCTAATGTTGGTGAAAGCAAGATAAAAATTCTGTTTTAAGCATTTAAAAGCATACAAAACACCGTTTTCAAGTATTTAAACTGTCATATTCATGTATATGTCGTGTGTAATGGCTTATGTTTGCAAAATCAAGATAAAATAGCTGTTTTCAGCTTGCAAAAACATACAAAATGCTGTTTTCAAGTATTTAAACTGTCATATTCATGTTTCTGTCGTGTATAGTAGCTAATGTTGGTGAAAGCAAGATAAAAATGTTGTTTTAAGAATGCAAACGCATACAAAACACCGTTTTCTAGTATTTAAACTGTCATATTCATGTATATGTCGTGTGTAATGGATTATGTTTGCAAAATCAAGATAAAATAGCTGTTCTCAGCTTGCAAAAACCTACAAAATGCTGTTTTTAAGTATTTAAACTGTCATATTCATGTTTCTGTCGTGTATAATAGCTAATGTTGGTGAAAGCAAGATAAACATGCTGTTTTAAGCATGCAAAAGCAAACAAAACACCGTTTTCAAGTATTTAAACTGTCATATTCATGTTTCTGTCGTGTATAATAGCTAATGTTGGTGAAAGCAAGATAAAAATGCTGTTTTAAGCATGCAAAAGCATACAAAACACCGTTTTCAAGTATTTAAACTGTCATATTCATGTATATGTCATGTGTAATGGCTTATGTTTGCAAAATCAAGATAAAATAGCTGTTTTCAGCTAGCAAAAACATACAAAATGCTCTTTTCAAGTATTTAAACTGTCATATTCATGTTTCTGTCGTGTATAGTAGCTAATGTTGGTGAAAGCAAGATAAAAATTCTGTTCTAAGCATTTAAAAGCATACAAAACACCGTTTTCAAGTATTTAAACTGTCATATTCATGTATATGTCGTGTGTAATGGCTTATGTTTGCAAAATCAAGATAAAATAGCTGTTTTCAGCTTGCAAAAACATACAAAATGCTGTTTTCAAGTATTTAAACTGTCATATTCATGTTTCTGTCGTGTATAATAGCTAATGTTGGTGAAAGCAATATAAAAATGCTGTTTTATGAATGCAAACGCATACAAAACACCGTTTTCAAGTATTTAAACTGTCATATTCATGTATATGTCGTGTGTAATGGCTTATGTTTGCAAAATCAAAATAAAATAGCTGTTTTCAGCTTGCATAAACATACAAAATGCTGTTTTCAAGTATTTAAACTATCATATTCATGTTTCTGTCGTGTATAATAGCTAATGTTGGTAAAAGCAAGATAAAAATGCAGTTTTAAGCTTGCAAAAGCATACAAAACACCGTTTTCTAGTATTTAAACTGTCATATTCATGTATATGTCGTGTGTAATGGATTATGTTTGCAAAATCAAGATAAAATAGCTGTTCTCAGCTTGCAAAAACATACAAAATGTTGTTTTCAAGTATTTAAACTGTCATATTCATGTTTCTGTCGTGTATAATAGCTAATGTTGGTGAAAGCAAGATAAACATGCTGTTTTAAGAATGCAAAAGCATACAAAACACCGTTTTCAAGTATTTAAACTGTCATATTCATGTATATGTCGTGTGTAATGGCTTATATTTTCAAAATCAAGATAAAATAGCTGTTCTCAGCTTGCAAAAACATACAAAATGCTGTTTTCAAGTATTTAAACTGTCATATTCATGTATATGTTGTGTGTAATGGCTTATGTTTGCAGAATCAAGGTAAAGTAGCAGTTTTCAGCTTGCAAAAACATACAAAATGCTGTTTTCAAGTATTTAAACTGTCATATTCATGTTTCTGTCGTGTATAATAGCTAATGTTGGTGAAAGCAAGATAAAAAGGCTGTTTTAAGCATGCAAAAGCATACAAAACACCGTTTTCAAGTATTTAAACTGTCATATTCATGTATATGTCGTGTGTAATGGCTTATGTTTGCAAAATCAAGATAAAATAGCTGTTTTCAGCTTGCAAAAACATACAAAATGCTGCTTTCAAGTATTTAAACTGTCTTATTCATGTTTCTGTCGTGTATAATAGCTAATGTTGGTGAAAGCAAGATAAAAATGCTGTTTTAAGCATGCAAAAGCATACAAAACAGCATTTACAAGTATTTAAACTGTCATACCCATGTTTCTGTCATGTATAATAGCTAATATTGGCCAAAGCAAGATAAAAATGCTGTTTTAAGCATACAAAAGCATACAAAACACCGTTTTCAAGTATTAAAACTGTCATATTAATGTATATGTCGTGTGTAATGGCTAATGTTTGCCAAATCAAGATAAAATAGCTGTTTTCAGCTTGCAAAAACTTACAAAATGCTGTTTTCAAATATTTAAACTATCATATTCATGTTTCTGTCGTGTATAATAGCTAATGTTGGTGAAAGCAAGATAAAAATGCTGCTTTAAGCATGCAAAAGCATACAAAACACCGTTTTCAAGTATTTAAACTGTCATATTCATGTATATGTCGTGTGTAATGGCTAATGTTTGCAAAATCAAGATAAAATAGCTGTTTTCAGCTAGCAAAAACATACAAAATGTTGTTTTCAAGTATTTAAACTGTCATATTTATGTTTCTGTAGTGTATAATAGCTAATGTTGGTAAAAGCAATATAAAAATGCTGTTTTAAGCATGCAAAAGCTTACAAAACACCGTTTTCAAGTATTAGAACTGTCATATTCATGTTTCTGTCGTGTATAATAGCTAATGTTGGTGAAAGCAAGATAAAACTGCTGTATTAAGCATGCAAAAGCATACAAATCACCGTTTTTAAGTATCTAAACTGTCATATTCATGTATATGTCGTGTGAAATGGCTAAGGTTTGCAAAATCAAGATAAAGTATCTGTTTTCAACTTGCAAAAACATACAAAATGCTGTTTTCAAGTATATAAACAGTCATATTTATGTTTCTGTCGTGTATAATAGCTAATGTTGGTGAAACCAAGATAAAAATGCGGTTTTAAGCATGCAAAAGCATACAAAACACCGTTTTCAAGTATTTAAACTGTCATATTCTTGTATATATCATGTGTAATGGCTTATGTTTGCAAAATCAAGATAAAATAGCTGTTTTAAGCTAGCAAAAACATACAAAATGATCTTTTCAAGTATTTAAACTGTCATATTCATGTTTCTGTCGTGTATAGTAGCTAATTTTGGTGAAAGCAAGATAAAAATTCTATTTTAAGCATTTAAAAGCATACAAAACACCGTTTTCACGTATTTAAACTGTCATATTCATGTATATGTCGTGTGTAATGGCTTATGTTTGCAAAATCAAGATAAAATAGCTGTTTTCAGCTTGCAAAAACATACAAAATGCTGTTTTCAAGTATTTAAACTGTCATATTCATGTTTCTGTCGTGTATAATAGCTAATTTTGGTGAAAGCAAGATTAAAATGCTGTTTTAAGAATGCAAACGCATACAAAACACCGTTTTCAAATATATAAACTGTCATATTCATGTATATGTCGTGTGTAATGGCTTATGTTTGCAAAATCAAAATAAAATAGCTGTTTTCAGCTTGCAAAAACATACAAAATACTGTTTTCAAGTATTTAAACTATCATATTCATGTTTCTGTCGTGTATAATAGCTAATGTTGGGAAAGCAAGATAAAAATGCTGTTTTAAGCATGCAAAAGCATACAAAACACCGTTTTCTAGTATTTAAACTGTCATATTCATGTATATGTCGTGTGTAATGGATTATGTTTGCAAAATCAAGATAAAATAGCTGTTCTCAGTTTGCAAAAACCTACAAAATGCTGTTTTCAAGTATTTAAACTGTCATATTCATGTTTCTGTCGTGTATAATAGCTAATGTTGGTGAAAGCAAGATAAAAATGCTGTTTTAAGCATGCAAAAGTATACAAAACACCGTTTTCAAGTATTTAAAGTGTCATATTCATGTTTATGTCATGTATAATAGCTAATGTTGGTGAAAGCAAGACAAAAATGCTGTTTTAAGCAGGCAAATGCATACAAAACACCGTTTTCAATTATTTAAACTGTCATATTCATGTATATGTTGTGTGTAATGGCTTATGTTTGCAGAATCAAGGTAAAGTAGCAGTTTTCAGCTTGCAAAAACATACAAAATGCTGTTTTCAAGGATTTAAACTGTCAAATCCATGTTTCTGTCGTGTATAATAGCTAATGTTGGTGAAAGCAAGATAAAAATGCTGCTTTAAGCATGCAAAAGCATACAAAACACCGTTTTCAAATATTTTAAACTGTCATATTCATGTATATGTCGTGTGAAATGGCTAAGGTTTGCAAAATCAAGATAAAGTATCTGTTTTCAGCTTGCAAAAACATACAAAATGCTGTTTTCAAGTATTTAAACTTTCATATTCATGTTTCTGTCGTGTATAATAGCTAATGTTGGTGAAAGCTAGATAAAAATGCTGTTTTAAGCATGCAAAGCATACAAAACACCGTTTCATGTATTTAAACTGTCATATTCATATATATGACTTGTGTAATGGCTTATGTTTACAAATCAAGATAAAATAGCTGTTTTCAGCTTGCAAAAACATACAAATGCTGTTTTCAAGTATTTAAACTGTCATATTCATGTTTATGTCGTGTATAATAGCTAATGTTGGTGAAAGCAAGACAAAAATCCTGTTTTAAGCATGCAAAAGCATACAAAACACCGTTTTCAATTATTTAAACTGTCATATTCATGTATATGTCGTGTGTAATGGCTTATGTTTGCAGTATCAAGATAAAATAGCTGTTTTCAGCTTGCAAAAACATACAAAATGCTGTTTTCAAGTATTTAAACTGTCATATTCATATTTCTGCCGTGTATAGTAGCTAAATGTTGGTGAAAGCAAGATAAAAATGCTGTTTTAAGAATGCAAAAGCATACAAAACACCGTTTTCAATTATTTAAACTGTCATATTCATGTATATGTCGTGTGTAATGGCTTATGTTTGCAGAATCAAGATAAAATAGCTGTTTTTCAGCTTGCAAAAACATACAAAATGCTGTTTTCAAGTATTTAAACTGTCATATTCATGTTTCTGTCGTGTGTAATAGCTAATGTTGGTAAAAGCAAGATAAAAATGCTGTTTTAAGCATGTAAAAGCATACAAAACACCGTTTTCAAGTATTTAAATTGTCATATTCATGTATATGTCGTGTGTAATGGCTTATGTTTGCAAAATCAAGATAAAATAGCTGTTTTCAGCTAGCAAAAACATACAAAATGCTCTTTTCAAGTATTTAAACTGTCATATTCATGTTTCTGTCGTGTATAGTAGCTAATGTTGGTGAAAGCAAGATAAAAATTCTGTTTTAAGCATTTAAAAGCATACAAAACACCGTTTTCAAGTATTTAAACTGTCATATTCATGTATATGTCGTGTGTAATGGCTTATGTTTGCAAAATCAAGATAAAATAGCTGTTTTCAGCTTGCAAAAACATACAAAATGCTGTTTTCAAGTATTTAAACTGTCATATTCATGTTTCTGTCGTGTATAATAGCTAATGTTGGTGAAAGCAATATAAAAATGCTGTTTTATGAATGCAAACGCATACAAAACACCGTTTTCAAGTATTTAAACTGTCATATTCATGTATATGTCGTGTGTAATGGCTTATGTTTGCAAAATCAAAATAAAATAGCTGTTTTCAGCTTGCATAAACATACAAAATGCTGTTTTCAAGTATTTAAACTATCATATTCATGTTTCTGTCGTGTATAATAGCTAATGTTGGTGAAAGCAAGATAAAAATGCAGTTTTAAGCTTGCAAAAGCATACAAAAACACCGTTTTCTAGTATTTAAACTGTCATATTCATGTATATGTCGTGTGTAATGGATTATGTTGCAAAATCAAGATAAAATAGCTGTTCTCAGCTTGCAAAAACATACAAAATGTTGTTTTCAAGTATTTAAACTGTCATATTCATGTTTCTGTCGTGTATAATAGCTAATGTTGGTGAAAGCAAGATAAACTGCTGTTTTAAGAATGCAAAAGCATACAAAACACCGTTTTCAAGTATTTAAACTGTCATATTCATGTATATGTCGTGTGTAATGGCTTATATTTTCAAAATCAAGATAAAATAGCTGTTCTCAGCTTGCAAAAACATACAAAATGCTGTTTTCAAGTATTTAAACTGTCATATTCATGTATATGTTGTGTGTAATGGCTTATGTTTGCAGAATCAAGGTAAAGTAGCAGTTTTCAGCTTGCAAAAACATACAAAATGCTGTTTTCAAGTATTTAAACTGTCATATTCATGTTTCTGTCGTGTATAATAGCTAATGTTGGTGAAAGCAAGATAAAAAGGCTGTTTTAAGCATGCAAAAGCATACAAAACACCGTTTTCAAGTATTTAAACTGTCATATTCATGTATATGTCGTGTGTAATGGCTTATGTTTGCAAAATCAAGATAAAATAGCTGTTTTCAGCTTGCAAAAACATACAAAATGCTGCTTTCAAGTATTTAAACTGTCTTATTCATGTTTCTGTCGTGTATAATAGCTAATGTTGGTGAAAGCAAGATAAAAATGCTGTTTTAAGCATGCAAAAGCATACAAAACAGCATTTACAAGTATTTAAACTGTCATACCCATGTTTCTGTCATGTATAATAGCTAATATTGGCCAAAGCAAGATAAAAATGCTGTTTTAAGCATGCAAAAGCATACAAAACACCGTTTTCAAGTATTAAAACTGTCATATTAATGTATATGTCGTGTGTAATGGCTAATGTTTGCCAAATCAAGATAAAATAGCTGTTTTCAGCTTGTAAAAACTTACAAAATGCTGTTTTCAAATATTTAAACTATCATATTCATGTTTCTGTCGTGTATAATAGCTAATGTTGGTGAAAGCAAGATAAAAATGCTGCTTTAAGCATGCAAAAGCATACAAAACACCGTTTTCAAGTATTTAAACTGTCATATTCATGTATATGTCGTGTGTAATGGCTAATGTTTGCAAAATCAAGATAAAATAGCTGTTTTCAGCTAGCAAAAACATACAAAATGTTGTTTTCAAGTATTTAAACTGTCATATTTATGTTTCTGTAGTGTATAATAGCTAATGTTGGTAAAAGCAATATAAAAATGCTGTTTTAAGCATGCAAAAGCTTACAAAACACCGTTTTCAAGTATTAAAACTGTCATATTCATGTTTCTGTCGTGTATAATAGCTAATGTTGGTGAAAGCAAGATAAAACTGCTGTATTAAGCATGCAAAAGCATACAAATCACCGTTTTTAAGTATCTAAACTGTCATAT
>CAWWDY010002415.1:0-106610 GCA_963942605.1 Poecilus cupreus
AAAACGCTGTTTTCAAATATTTAAATTGTTATATTCATGTATATGTCGTGTGTAATGGCTAATGTTGGTGAAATCAAGATAAAAATGATGTTTTAAGCATGCAAAAGCATACAAAATACCGTTTTCAAGTATTTAAACTGTCATATTCATGTATTTGTCGTGCGTAATGGCTTATGTTTGCAAAATCAAGATAAAATAGCTGTTTTCAGTTTGCAAAAACATACAAAATGGTATTTTCAAGTATTTAAACTGTCATATTCATGTCTCTGTCGTGTATAATAGCTAATGTTGGTGAAAGCAAGATAAAAATGCTGTTTTAAGCATGCAAAAGCATACAAAACACCGTTTTCAAGTATACAAACTGTCATATTCATGTATATGTCGTGTGTAATGGCTTATGTTTGCAAAATCAAGATAAAAATAGCTGTTTTTAGCTTGCAAAAACATACAAAACGCTGTTTTCAAATATTTAAATTGTTATATTCATGTATATGTCGTGTGTAATGGCTAATGTTGGTGAAATCAAGATAAAAATGATGTTTTAAGCATGCAAAAGCATACAAAATACCGTTTTCAAGTATTTAAACTGTCATATTCATGTATATGTCGTGCGTAATGCTTATGTTTGCAAAATCAAGATAAAATAGCTGTTTTCCAGCTTGCAAAAACATACAAAATGGTATTTTCAAGTATTTAAACTGTCATATTCATGTCTCTGTCGTGTATAATAGCTAATGTTGGTGAAAGCAAGATAAAAAATGCTGTTTTAAGCATGCAAAAGCATACAAAACACCGTTTTCAAATATTTAAACTGTCATATTCATGTATATGTCGTGTGTAATGGCTTATGTTTGCAAAATCAAGATAAAATAGCTGTTTTCAGCTTGCAAAAACATACAAAATGCTGTTTTCAAGTATTTAAACTGTCATATTCATGTTTCTGTCCTGTATAATAGCTAATGTTGGTGAAAGCAAGATAAAAATACTGTTTTAAGCATGCAAAAGCATACAAAACACCGTTTTCAAGTATATAAACTGTCATATTCATGTATATGTCGTGTATAATGGCTTATGTTTGCAAAATCAAGATAAATAAGCTGTTTTCAGGTTGCAAAAACATACAAAATGCTGTTTTCAAGTATTTAAACTGTCATATTCATGTATATAACGCGTGTAATGACTTATGTTTGCAAAATCAAGATAAAATAGCTGTTTTCAGCTTGCAAAAACATACAAAATGCTGTTTTCAAGTATTTAAACTGTCATATTCTTGTTTCTGTCGTGTATAATAGCTAATGTTGGTGAAAGCAAGATAAAAATACTGTTTTAAGCATGCAAAAGCATACAAAACACCGTTTTCAAGTATACAAACTGTCATATTCATGTATATGTCGTGTGTAATGGCTTATGTTTGCAAAATCAAGATATAATAGCTGTTTTCAGCTAGCAAAAACATACAAAACGCTGTTTTCAAATATTTAAATTGTTATATTCATGTATATGTCGTGTGTAATGGCTAATGTTGGTGAAATCAAGATAAAAATGCTGTTTTAAGCATGCAAAAGCACCCAAACCACCGTTTTCAAGTATTTAAACTGTCATATTCATGTATGTGTCGTGTGTAATGGCTTATGTTTGCAAAATCAAGATAAAATAGCTGTTTTCAGCTTACAAAAACATACAATATGCTGTTTTCAAGTATTTAAACTGTCTTATTCAAGTTTCTGTCGTGTATAATAGCTAATGTTGGTGAAAGCAAGATAAAAATGATGTTTTAAGCATGCAAAAGCATACAAAACACCGTTTTCCAAGTATTTAAACTGTCATATTCATGTTTCTGTCGTGTATAATAGCTAATGTTGGTGAAAGCAAGATAAAAATGCTGTTTTAAGCATGCAAAAGCATACAAAACACCGTTTTCAAGTATTTAAACTGTCATATTCATGTATATGTCGTGTGTAATGGCTTATGTTTGCAAAATGAAGATAAAATAGCTGTTTTCAGCTTGCAAAACATACAAAATGCTGTTTTCAAGTATTTAAACTGTCATATTCTTGTTTCTGTCGTGTATAATAGCTAATGTTGGTGAAAGCAAGATAAAAATGCTGTTTTAAGCATGCAAAAGCATACAAAACACCGTTTTCAAGTATTTAAACTGTCATATTCATGTATATGGCGTGTGTAATGGCTTATGTTTACAAAATCAAGATAAAATAGCTGTTTTCAGCTAGCAAAAAAATACAAAACGCTGTTTTCAAATATTTAAATTGTTATATTCATGTATATGTCGTGTGTAATGGCTAATGTTGGTGAAATCAAGATAAAAATGATGTTTTAAGCATGCAAAAGCATACAAAATACCGTTTTCAAGTATTTAAACTGTCATATTCATGTATATGTCGTGTGTAATGGCTTATGTTTGCAAAATCAAGATAAAATAGCTGTTTTCTGCTTGCAAAAACATACAAAATGCTGTTTTCAAGTATTTAAACTGTCATATTCATGTTTCTGTCCTGTATAATAGCTAATGTTGGTGAAAGCAAGATAAAAATGCTGTTTTAAGCATGCAAAAGCATACAAAACACCGTTTTCAAGTATATAAACTGTCATATTCATGTATATGTCGTGTGTAATGGCTTGTTTGCAAATCAAGATAAATAAGCGGTTTTCAGCTTGCAAAAAACATACAAAATGCTGTTTTCAAGTATTTAAACTGTCATATTCGTGTATATGTCGTGTGTAATGACTTATGTTTGCAAAATCAAGATAAAATAGCTGTTTTCAGCTAGCAAAAACATACAAAACGCTGTTTTCAAATATTTAAATTGTTATATTCATGTATATGTCGTGTGTAATGGCTAATGTTGGTGAAATGAAGATAAAAATGATGTTTTAAGCATGTAAAAGCATACAAAATACCGTTTTCAAGTATTTAAACTGTCATATTCATGTATATGTCGTGCGTAATGGCTTATGTTTGCAAAATCAAGATAAAATAGCTGTTTTCAGCTTGCAAAAACATACAAATGGTATTTTCAAGTATTTAAACTGTCATATTCATGTTTCTGTCATGTATAATAGCTAATGTTGGTGAACGCAAGATAAAAATGCTGTTTTAAGCATGCAAAAGCATACAAAACACCGTTTTCAAGTATTTAAACTGTCATATTCATGTTTCTGTCGTGTATAATAGCTAATGTTGGTGAAAGCAAGATAAAAATGCTGTTTTAAGCATGCAAAAGCATACAAAACACCGTTTTCAAGTATTTAAACTGTCATATTCATGTATATGGCGTGTGTAATGGCTTATGTTTGCAAAATCAAGATAAAATAGCTGTTTTCAGCTTGCAAAAACATACAAAATGCTGTTTTCAAGTATTTAAACTGTCATATTCTTGTTTCTGTCGTGTATAATAGCTAATGTTGGTGAAAGCAAGATAAAAATGCTGTTTTAAGCATGCAAAAGCATACAAAACACCGTTTTCAAGTATACAAACTGTCATATTCATGTATATGTCGTGTGTAATGGCTTATGTTTGCAAAATCAAGATATAATAGCTGTTTTAGCTAGCAAAAAAAATACAAAAACGCTGTTTTCAAATATTTAAATTGTTATATTCATGTATATGTCGTGTGTAATGGCTAATGTTGGTGAAATCAAGATAAAAATGATGTTTTAAGCGATGCAAAAGCATACAAAATACCGTTTTCAAGTATTTAAACTGTCATATTCATGTATATGTCGTGCGTAATGGCTTATGTTTGCAAAATCAAGATAAAATAGCTGTTTTCAGCTTGCAAAAGCATACAAAATGGTATTTTCAAGTATTTAAACTGTCATATTCATGTCTCTGTCGTGTATTATAGCTAATGTTGGTGAAAGCAAGATAAAAATGCTGTTTTTAAGCATGCAAAAGCATACAAAACACCGTTTTCAAATATTTAAACTGTCATATTCATGCATATGTCGTGTGTAATGGCTTATGTTTGCAAAATCAAGATAAAATAGCTGTTTTCAGCTTGCAAAACATACAAAATGCTGTTTTCAAGTATTTAAACTGTCATATTCATGTTTCTGTCCTGTATAATAGCTAATGTTGGTGAAAGCAAGATAAAAATGCTGTTTTAAGCATGCAAAAGCATACAAAACACCGTTTTCAAGTATATAAACTGTCATATTCATGTATATGTCGTGTGTATTGGCTTATGTTTGCAAAATCAAGACAAATAAGCTGTTTTCAGCTTGCAAAAACATACAAAATGCTGTTTTCAAGTATTTAAACTGTCATATTCATGTATATGTCGTGCGTAATGGCTTATGTTTGCAAAATCAAGATAAAATAGCTGTTTTCAGCTTGCAAAAACATACAAAATGGTATTTTCAAGTATTTAAACTGTCATATTCATGTCTCTGTCGTGTATAATAGCTAATGTTGGTGAAAGCAAGATAAAAATGCTGTTTTAAGCATGCAAAAGCATACAAAACACCGTTTTCAAATATTTAAACTGTCATATTCATGTATATGTCGTGTGTAATGGCTTATGTTTGCAAAATCAAGATAAAATAGCTGTTTTCAGCTTGCAAAAACATACAAAATGCTGTTTTCAAGTATTTAAACTGTCATATTCATGTTTCTGTCCTGTATAATAGCTAATGTTGGTGAAAGCAAGATAAAAATGCTGTTTTAAGCATGCAAAAGCATACAAAACACCGTTTTCAAGTATATAAACTGTCATATTCATGTATATGTCGTGTGTAATGGCTTATGTTTGCAAAATCAAGATAAATAAGCTGATTTCAGCTTGCAAAAACATACAAAATGCTGGTTTTCAAGTATTTAAACTGTCATATTCATGTATATGTCGTGTGTAATGACTTATGTTTGCAAAATCAAGATAAAATAGCTGTTTTCAGCTTGCAAAACATACAAAATGCTGTTTTCAAGTATTTAAACTGTCATATTCTTGTTTCTGTCGTGTATAATAGCTAATGTTGGTGAAAGCAAGATAAAAATACTGTTTTAAAGCATGCAAAAGCATACAAAACACCGTTTTCAAGTATACAAACTGTCATATTCATGTATATGTCGTGTGTAATGGCTTATGTTTGCAAAATCAAGATATAATAGCTGTTTTCAGCTAGCAAAAACATACAAAACGCTGTTTTCAAGTATTAAAATTGTTATATTCATGTATATGTCGTGTGTAATGGCTAATGTTGGTGAAATCAAGATAAAAATGCTGTTTTAAGCATGCAAAAGTACCCAAACACCGTTTTCAAGTATTTAAACTGTCATATTCATGTATATGTCGTGTGTAATGGCTTATGTTTGCAAAATCAAGATAAAATAGCTGTTTTCAGCTTAAAAAAACATACAATATGCTGTTTTCAAGTATTTAAACTGTCTTATTCAAGTTTCTGGCGTGTATAATAGCTAATGTTGGTGAAAGCAAAGATAAAAAATGCTGTTTTAAGCATGCAAAAGCATACAAAACACCGTTTTCAAATATTTAAACTGTCATATTCATGCATATGTCGTGTGTAATGGCTATTGTTTGCAAAATCAAGATAAAATAGCTGTTTTCAGCTTGCAAAAACATACAAAATGCTGTTTTCAAGTATTTAAACTGTCATATTCATGTTTCTGTCCTGTATAATAGCTAATGTTGGTGAAAGCAAGATAAAAATGCTGTTTTAAGCATGCAAAAGCATACAAAACACCGTTTTCAAGTATATAAACTGTCATATTCATGTATATGTCGTGTGTAATGGCTTATGTTTGCAAAATCAAGACAAATAAGCTGTTTTCAGCTTGCAAAAACATACAAAATGCTGTTTTCAAGTATTTAAACTGTCATATTCATGTATATGTCGTGCGTAATGGCTTATGTTTGCAAAATCAAGATAAAATAGCTGTTTTCAGCTTGCAAAAACATACAAAATGGTATTTTCAAGTATTTAAACTGTCATATTCATGTCTCTGTCGTGTATAATAGCTAATGTTGGTGAAAGCAAGATAAAAATGCTGTTTTAAGCATGCAAAAGCATACAAAACACCGTTTTCAAATATTTAAACTGTCATATTCATGTATATGTCGTGTGTAATGGCTTATGTTTGCAAAATCAAGATAAAATAGCTGTTTTCAGCTTGCAAAAACATACAAAATGCTGTTTTCAAGTATTTAAACTGTCATATTCATGTTTCTGTCCTGTATAATAGCTAATGTTGGTGAAAGCAAGATAAAAATGCTGTTTTAAGCATGCAAAAGCATACAAAACACTGTTTTCAAGTATATAAACTGTCATATTCATGTATATGTCGTGTGTAATGGCTTATGTTTGCAAAATCAAGATAAATAAGCTGTTTTCAGCTTGCAAAAACATACAAAATGCTGTTTTCAAGTATTTAAACTGTCATATTCATGTATATGTCGTGTGTTATCCGAGAAAAAATGGCGTCAGGTAGTGCACAAAATAGTGGTTCGGTAACCAATAAATGTAAAAAGTGTAAACAAACCGCAGTAAGTGGTGCAAAATGCGTAATTTGTGGAACTATATCTCATAATAGTTGCGCTAAATTATTAAAAAATGTGACAACGATTGACGAAAACACGATGAACTGTTGTATATTAGATGACAAAGACGACCTTGACACGTCTTTTGCAAGTGCCGCTGACTTAAATTACAGTGCAGTCAAGATGGAAATGAAGTATCTTAATGAACTGTTACAAAGTAAAGATATTATTATAGCTAATCAAAGTGATTTAATTCTTTCCTTAAAACAACAAATATCTATGTTAAATAAAAATTTCGATAATGTAACACTACCATCGCCATCTGTGAGTAATAAACAAAATTTTAATATTTCTCATATTAACAAAAAACAAGTTAAATCGATACAGAAGAAATCAATTAAACATTCTAACTTATCGACAAATCTGATCGAAGAGGCTGTCAACGATTGTAAACAACCAATAAATCGTAATTCCCATGTCTGTGTTGAATCCGACAGTATTTGTAAGGACTCTTTAAATAATATCGGAAAACAGGATGTCAGCAAGGAAAATTTAAAACTGACCGATAACAACAATAAACAAAAACATAAGCGTCGCTCTTTTTCTACAATAATAGGTAGTCAAACTGATAACAGTTTTACTTCAATAAAAGCAGCTGAAACACAACCAGTTCATCTACACGTCTATAAGCTACATCCCAAGACAACAGAGGAAGAGTTACTAAATTATTTAACTCCACATTTCCCAGAAGTGACATGCGAAAAGCTTCTATCAAAATATCCGAAATACTATTCATCGTTTAAGGTCACAGTTAGTGTTGAGAACCGTGCAAAGGCTATGGATCCATCTCTTTGGCCTAGTGGATGCCATATTAACAGGTTTTTTCATTTAAAGAGCCCTCGCAAGTCAATAGCATAGTATTTAACACACCTCCGGCTGTGAATGATACTTGTGTCAGTGTCAGTGAGGTATATGATTTTTTAGTTTTAAACTGTGGATCGATAACTCTAAATAAAGCAAATCTTATAACTACTGAATATATTAAAAAATATAAGAGGTTAAAATTTTTATGTCTAAGTGAGACATGGCGTAATATACATAATGTCAATTTTAATCTTTTTGATAATTTTATTTGTATGTCAAACTTTTGTAGGTCACATCATAAAGGAGGAGGAGTGGGAATCTGGTGCCATAGCAGCATATCTAAGCAAGTTAAATCTATAGATATCACTAGTTTTTGTAAAGAAAAACAATTTGAGGCTTGTGCTGTTTTATGGGAACCTGATTTCTGCCAGCCTATTTTAATTTTAAATGTCTATAGGCCACCTTCTGCAGATTCCAAAGTATTGTGTGAGAACATTGTTCTAGTTTTAGAAAAACTTTTCAGATTAAATTACCAAGTAATAATCTGTGGTGATTTAAACTTAGACCCAAAACGAGATTATAATGAATATAAATCTTTTTCAGATATTCTTACAACATATAATATGTTCAATAAAGTTGATGTTCCAACAAGAGGACATAATATTTTGGACCATCTGTTTACAAATATTGAAAATGGTGCGGTTGCTGTTAAGAATGATATTATTTCTGATCACAACATAATACTATTTAACACTAATGTTGTTATTTCTAGGCCTAATCAAACTACCACTGTTAAAAGAATTTTTAATGAGTCAAATATTAAAGTTTTTTGTGAGGAATTAAGTAACGAATCCTGGTATGAAGTCTATGTGAAAACAGACACGGAGGAGGCTTTTAATTGTTTCTTGAATACTTTTCTTTATTATTTTAATAAAATCTTTCCTTTGCGGAAAATACGTCCTTTAAATTACAACAAAAAATGCTGGGTTAATTCGAATATTAAAGATTCAAGTGCTAATTTGAAATCTATTTTTAATTTAAAACAGAGTTATCCTGAATTTTTGCCATTATATAATAAAGCTAAAAGAGAGCATATATACCTGGTGTCGGAAACGAAAAGACGTTTTTATCAAAGTAAAATCATTGAATCTGATAATATGGTTAAGTCTGCTTGGAATGTTATTAAAAAGAATACTAAAATCGATGTCAATAATAACTTGCAGTTATGTCATAATAATGAAAAAGTTTCTGACCCAAGTGAAGTCGCTAATATTTTTAATATTCATTTTAACGATGCCCCTTTAAACATATATAAGAAAATACCGATATATGATAATAAGGATAAGTCAAATTTAAAGTATATTTCAAGTAATATTTTCCTAAACCCTGTTTGTGAATCAGATCTGGTGCACATTATTTTAAATAAACTTGAAAATAAGAGGTCATCTGGATCGGATGAAATCCCTAACTTTATTATACGATCGGTAGCATATCTTATTGCGGCACCACTGTCTCATATTATTAATCTTTCTTTTCAAAATGGAATTTTTCCTAATACCTTAAAGGTAAATAAAATATTTCCTGTTTTTAAGAAGGGAGAAAAATCTAACGTCGATAATTACAGACCAGTTGCTTTAACATCAGGCTTTTCAAAAATATTTGAATATTGCTTTCTAAGTAGGCTTCAGAGTTTCTTAGATTTAAATGATATAATTTCTGATAAACAATTTGGTTTCAGACCGCACAGCTCAACTAAGGATGCTCTTCTATCTTTATACAATGAAATCATGGATAACTTAAACAAGGGAGAATATCCAGTTGGGATATTCTGTGATTTGAGTAAGGCCTTTGACTGTGTTGACCACCGTAGGCTAATATTTAAACTTGAGCACATGGGGATACGAGGGGTAGCTTTAAAATGGATTGAGACGTTTTTAAGTAATAGACAACAGTTTGTATACCTAAACTATACTGGAAAAGATTCTAATTCTCATACAATACAATCTGATTTAGTTCAAAACAATGTTGGTTTACCACAGGGCACAGTTTTAGCTCCGGTTTTATTTATTCTTTATATGAATGATTTGAGTAAAGTCTTAGGTGATAAGTGTACACCTATTTTGTATGCGGACGACACTACTCTGGTTATTTCAGATCCTAACACTGATGCTTTGATTAATAAATGTAATCAAAGTGTCCAGTCCCTGATATCATGGTGCCATGAAAACAAATTATTTTTGAATGATAGTAAAACTCACATTCTACGTTTTCATATGCATCCCTATAACAATCATGAAATACTTGTTAAATTCGGGAATAATGATAAAAAAGGTAATGACGTCGCAAGGATCTTGGGTGTCCTTATCACTGATAATCTCAATTGGAAACCTCTTTGTGAAGAGCTTGTTTCAACTCTAAACAAATTATGTTTTCAAATTCGACACATAAAAGAATATTTAAATTTAAACCAGTTATTAATGTTTTACTATGCTTGTGTTGAATCTCGTTTGAGATACAGTATTTGTTTCTGGGGTTATTCAAATATGAGTCAAAGTGTTTTCATAGCACAGAAAAGAGTGTTACGCACAATAGCAGGCGTTCGAACTAATACTTCGTGCAAGAGTTTGTTCAAGAAGTATAATGTTCTCACGGTTGCAAGTATTTATATTTATGAAATTTGTATCTTAATTCACAAGAAACAAAAATCTTTTCCCGTGATCAGTGACTTGCATGGACACAATACCAGGAATAAAAACGACTTTCAGGTTCCAGTTTCGAAACTAAACGTTGTTAAAAATTCTCCTTATAGAATAGGCTTAAAAATATACAATAATTTACCCAATTATTTAAAAAATATTAAGAATTTTAAAACTTTTAAAAAAGATTTAATAACTTTCTTACAACAACATGCATTTTATAATGTTAATGATTTTTTTGATTTGTAATTATCTTTTACTATCTAATTTTTTGTCTGACGTTTTCTATACACTGTACTGTGTCTAAGAAAAAATAAACATTATTATTATTATTAATGACTTATGTTTGCAAAATCAAGATGAAATAGCTGTTTTCAGCTTGCAAAAACATACAAAATGCTGTTTTCAAGTATTTAAACTGTCATATTCTTGTTTCTGTCGTGTATAATAGCTAATGTTGGTGAAAGCAAGATAAAAATGCTGTTTTAAGCATGCAAAAGCATACAAAACACCGTTTTCAAGTATACAAACTGTCATATTCATGTATATGTCGTGTGTAATGGCTTATGTTTGCAAAATCAAGATATAATAGCTGTTTTCAGCTAGCAAAAAAATACAAAACGCTGTTTTCAAATATTTAAATTGTTATATTCATGCATATGTCGTGTGTAATGGCTAATGTTGGTGAAATCAAGATAAAAATGATGTTTTAAGCATGCAAAAGCATACAAAATACCGTTTTCAAGTATTTAAACTGTCATATTCATGTATATGTCGTGCGTAATGGCTTATGTTTGCAAAATCAAGATAAAATAGCTGTTTTCAGCTTGCAAAAACATACAAAATGGTATTTTCAAGTATTTAAACTATCATATTCATGTCTCTGTCATGTATAATAGCTAATGTTGGTGAAAGCAAGATAAAAATGCTGTTTTAAGCATGCAAAAGCATACAAAACACCGTTTTCAAATAATTAAACTGTCATATTCATGTATATGTCGTGTGTAATGGCTTATGTTTGCAAAATCAAGATAAAATAGCTGTTTTCAGCTTGCAAAAACATACAAAATGCTGTTTTCAAGTATTTAAACTGTCATATTCATGTTTCTGTCCTGTATAATAGCTAATGTTGGTGAAAGCAAGATAAAAATGCTGTTTTAAGCATGCAAAAGCATACAAAACACCGTTTTCAAGTATATAAACTGTCATATTCATGTATATGTCGTGTGTAATGGCTTATGTTTGCAAAATCAAGACAAATAAGCTGTTTTCAGCTTGCAAAAACATACAAAATGCTGTTTTCAAGTATTTAAACTGTCATATTCATGTATATGTCGTGCGTAATGGCTTATGTTTGCAAAATCAAGATAAAATAGCTGTTTTCAGCTTGCAAAAACATACAAAATGGTATTTTCAAGTATTTAAAACTGTCATATTCATGTCTCTGTCGTGTATAATAGCTAATGTTGGTGAAAGCAAGATAAAAATGCTGTTTTAAGCATGCAAAAGCATACAAACACCGTTTTCAAATATTTAAACTGTCATATTCATGTATATGTCGTGTGTAATGGCTTATGTTTGCAAAATCAAGATAAAATAGCTGTTTTCAGCTTACAAAAACATACAATATGCTGTTTTCAAGTATTTAAACTGTCTTATTCAAGTTTCTGGCGTGTATAATAGCTAATGTTGATGAAAGCAAGATAAAAATGATGTTTTAAGCATGCAAAAGCATACAAAACACCGTTTTCAAGTATTTAAACTGTCATATTCATGTTTCTGTCGTGTATAATAGCTAATGTTGGTGAAAGCAAGATAAAAATGCTGTTTTAAGCATGCAAAAGCATACAAAACACCGTTTTCAAGTATTTAAACTGTCATATTCATGTATATGTCGTGTGTAATGGCTTATGTTTGCAAAATCAAGATAAAATAGCTGTTTTCAGCTTGCAAAAACATACAAAATGCTGTTTTCAAGTATTTAAACTGTCATATTCTTGTTTCTGTCGTGTATAATAGCTAATGTTGGTGAAAGCAAGATAAAATTGCTGTTTTAAGCATGCAAAAGCATACAAAACACAGTTTTCAAGTATACAAACTGTCATATTCATGTAAATGTCGTGTGTAATGGCTTATGTTTGCAAAATCAAGATATAATAGCTGTTTTCAGCTAGCAAAAAAATACAAAACGCTGTTTTCAAATATTTAAATTGTTATATTCATGTATATGTCATGTGTAATGGCTAATGTTGGTGAAATCAAGATAAAAATGATGTTTTAAGCATGCAAAAGCATACAAAATACCGTTTTCAAGTATTTAAACTGTCATATTCATGTATATGTCGTGCGTAATGGCTTATGTTTGCAAAATCAAGATAAAATAGCTGTTTTCAGCTTGCAAAAACATACAAAATGGTATTTTCAAGTATTTAAACTATCATATTCATGTCTCTGTCATGTATAATAGCTAATGTTGGTGAAAGCAAGATAAAAATGCTGTTTTAAGCATGCAAAAGCATACAAAACACCGTTTTCAAATATTTAAACTGTCATATTCATGTATATGTCGTGTGTAATGGCTTATGTTTGCAAAATCAAGATAAAATTGCTGTTTTCAGCTTGCAAAAACATACAAAATGCTGTTTTCAAGTATTTAAACTGTCATATTCATGTTTCTGTCCTGTATAATAGCTAATGTTGGTGAAAGCAAGATAAAAATGCTGTTTTAAGCATGCAAAAGCATACAAAACACCGTTTTCAAGTATATAAACTGTCATATTCATGTATATGTCGTGTGTAATGGCTTATGTTTGCAAAATCAAGATAAATAAGCGGATTTCAGCTTGCAAAAACATACAAAATGCTGTTTTCAAGTATTTAAACTGTCATATTCATGTATATGTCGTGTGTAATGACTTATGTTTGCAAAATCAAGATAAAATAGCTGTTTTCAGCTTGCAAAAACATACAAAATGCTGTTTTCAAGTATTTAAACTGTCATATTCTTGTTTCTGTCGTGTATAATAGCTAATGTTGGTGAAAGCAAGATAAAAATACTGTTTTAAGCATGCAAAAGCATACAAAACACCGCTTTCAAGTATACAAACTGTCATATTCATGTATATGTCGTGTGTAATGGCTTATGTTTGCAAAATCAAGATATAATAGCTGTTTTCAGCTAGCAAAAACATACAAAACGCTGTTTTCAAATATTTAAATTGTTATATTCATGTATATGTCGTGTGTAATGGCTAATGTTGGTGAAATCAAGATAAAAATGATGTTTTAAGCATGCAAAAGCATACAAAATACCGTTTTCAAGTATTTAAACTGTCATATTCATGTATTTGTCGTGCGTAATGGCTTATGTTTGCAAAATCAAGATAAAATAGCTGTTTTCAGCTTGCAAAAACATACAAAATGGTATTTTCAAGTATTTAAACTGTCATATTCATGTTTCTGTCGTGTATAATAGCTAATGTTGGTGAAAGCAAGATAAAAATGCTGTTTTAAGCATGCAAAAGCATACAAAACACCGTTTTCAAGTATTAAAACCGTCATATTCATGTATATGTCGTGTGTAATGGCTTATGTTTGCAAAATCAAGATAAAATAGCTGTTTTCAGCTTGCAAAAACATACAAAATGCTGTTTTCAAGTATTTAAACTGTCATATTCATGTTTCTGTCCTGTATAATAGCTAATGTTGGTGAAAGCAAGATCAAAATGCTGTTTTAAGCATGCAAAAGCATACAAAACACCGTTTTCAAGTATATAAACTGTCATATTCATGTATATGTCGTGTGTAATGGCTTATGTTTGCAAAATCAAGATAAATAAGCTGTTTTCAGCTTGCAAAAACATACAAAATGCTGTTTTCAAGTATTTAAACTGTCATATTCATGTATATGTCGTGTGTAATGACTTATGTTTGCAAAATCAAGATAAAATAGCTGTTTTCAGCTTGCAAAAACATACAAAATGCTGTTTTCAAGTATTTAAACTGTCATATTCTTGTTTCTGTCGTATATAATAGCTAATGTTGGTGAAAGCAAGATAAAAATACTGTTTTAAGCATGCAAAAGCATACAAAACACCGTTTTCAAGTATACAAACTGTCATATTCATGTATATGTCGTGTGTAAAGACTTATGTTTGCAAAATCAAGATATAATAGCTGTTTTCAGCTAGCAAAAACATACAAAACGCTGTTTTCAAATATTTAAATTGTTATATTCATGTATATGTCGTGTGTAATGGCTAATGTTGGTGAAATCAAGATAAAAATGCTGTTTTAAGCATGCAAAAGCACCCAAACACCGTTTTCAAGTATTTAAACTGTCATATTCATGTATATGTCGTGTGTAATGGCTTATGTTTGCAAAATCAAGATAAAATAGCTGTTTTCAGCTTACAAAAACATACAATATGCTGTTTTCAAGTATTTAAACTGTCTTATTCAAGTTTCTGGCGTGTATAATAGCTAATGTTGGTGAAAGCAAGATAAAAATGATGTTTTAAGCATGCAAAAGCATACAAAACACCGTTTTCAAGTATTTAAACTGTCATATTCATGTTTCTGTCGTGTATAATAGCTAATGTTGGTGAAAGCAAGATAAAAATGCTGTTTTAAGCATGCAAAAGCATACAAAACACCGTTTTCAAGTATTTAAACTGTCATATTCATGTATATGTCGTGTGTAATGGCTTATGTTTGCAAAATCAAGATAAAATAGCTGTTTTCAGCTTGCAAAAACATACAAAATGCTGTTTTCAAGTATTTAAACTGTCATATTCTTGTTTCTGTCGTGTATAATAGATAATGTTGGTGAAAGCAAGATAAAATTGCTGTTTTAAGCATGCAAAAGCATACAAAACACCGTTTTCAAGTATACAAACTGTTATATTCATGTATATGTCGTGTGTAATGGCTTATGTTTGCAAAATCAAGATATAATAGCTGTTTTCAGCTAGCAAAAAAATACAAAACGCTGTTTTCAAATATTTAAATTGTTATATTCATGTATATGTCGTGTGTAATGGCTAATGTTGGTGAAATCAAGATAAAAATGATGTTTTAAGCATGCAAAAGCATACAAAATACCGTTTTCAAGTATTTAAACTGTCATATTCATGTATATGTCGTGCGTAATGGCTTATGTTTGCAAAATCAAGATAAAAAACTGTTTTCAGCTTGCAAAAACATACAAAATGGTATTTTCAAGTATTTAAACTATCATATTCATGTCTCTGTCATGTATAATAGCTAATGTTGGTGAAAGCAAGATAAAAATGCTGTTTTAAGCATGCAAAAGCATACAAAACACCGTTTTCAAATATTTAAACTGTCATATTCATGTATATGTCGTGTGTAATGGCTTATGTTTGCAAAATCAAGATAAAATAGCTGTTTCCAGCTTGCAAAAACATACAAAATGCTGTTTTCAAGTATTTAAACTGTCATATTCATGTTTCTGTCCTGTATAATAGCTAATGTTGGTGAAAGCAAGATAAAAATGCTGTTTTAAGCATGCAAAAGCATACAAAACACCGTTTTCAAGTATATAAACTGTCATATTCATGTATATGTCGTGTGTAATGGCTTATGTTTGCAAAATCAAGATAAATAAGCGGTTTTCAGCTTGCAAAAACATACAAAATGCTGTTAAAGTATTTAAACTGTCATATTCATGTATATGTCGTGTGTAATGACTTATGTTTGCAAAATCAAGATAAAATAGCTGTTTTCAGCTTGCAAAAACATACAAAATGCTGTTTTCAAGTATTTAAACTGTCATATTCTTGTTTCTGTCGTGTATAATAGCTAATGTTGGTGAAAGCAAGATAAAAATACTGTTTTAAGCATGCAAAAGCATACAAAACACCGCTTTCAAGTATACAAACTGTCATATTCATGTATATGTCGTGTGTAATGGCTTATGTTTGCAAAATCAAGATATAATAGCTGTTTTCAGCTAGCAAAAACATACAAAACGCTGTTTTCAAATATTTAAATTGTTATATTCATGTATATGTCGTGTGTAATGGCTAATGTTGGTGAAATCAAGATAAAAATGATGTTTTAAGCATGCAAAAGCATACAAAATACCGTTTTCAAGTATTTAAACTGTCATATTCATGTATATGTCGTGCGTAATGGCTTATGTTTGCAAAATCAAGATAAAATAGCTGTTTTCAGCTTGCAAAAACATACAAAATGGTATTTTCAAGTATTTAAACTGTCATATTCATGTTTATGTCGTGTATAATAGCTAATGTTGGTGAAAGCAAGATAAAAATGCTGTTTTAAGCATGCAAAAGCATACAAAACACCGTTTTCAAGTATTTAAACCGTCATATTCATGTATATGTCGTGTGTAATGGCTTATGTTTGCAAAATCAAGATAAAATAGCTGTTTTCAGCTTGCAAAAACATACAAAATGCTGTTTTCAAGTATTTGAACTGTCAAATTCATGTTTCTGTCGTGTATAATAGCTAATGTTGGTGAAAGCAAGATAAAAATGCTATTTTAAGCATGCAAAAGCATACAAAACACCGTTTTCAAGTATTTAAACTGTCATATTCATGTATCTGTCGTGTATAATAGCTTATGTTTGCAAAATAAAGATAAAATAGCTGTTTTCAGCTTGCAAAAACATACAAAATGCTGTTTTGAAGTATTTAAATTGTCATATTCATGTTTCTGTCGTGTATAATAGCTAATGTCGGTGAAAGCAAGATAAAAATGCTGTTTTAAGCATGCAAAAGCATACAAAACACCGTTTTCATGTATTTAAACTGTCATATTCATGTTTCTGTCGTGTATAATAGCTAATGTTGGTGATGCAAGATAAAAATGCTGTTTTAAGCATGCAAAAGCATACAAAACACCGTTTTCAAGTATTTAAACTGTCATATTCATGTATATATCGTGTGTAGTGGTTTATGTTTGCAAAATCAAGATAAAATAGCTGTTTTCAGCTTGCAAAAACATACAAAATGCTGTTTTCAAGTATTTAAACTGTCCTATTCATGTTTCTGACGTATATAATAGCTAATGTTGGTGAAAGCAAGATAAAAATACTGTTTTAAGCATGCAAAAGCATACAAAACACCGTTTTCAAGTATACAAACTGTCATATTCATGTATATGTCGTGTGTAATGGCTTATGTTTGCAAAATCAAGATATAATAGCTGTTTTCAGCTAGCAAAAACATACAAAACGCTGTTTTCAAATATTTAAATTGTTATATTCATGTATATGTCGTGTGTAATGGCTAATGTTGGTGAAATCAAGATAAAAATGCTGTTTTAAGCATGCAAAAGCACCCAAACACCGTTTTCAAGTATTTAAACTGTCATATTCATGTATATGTCGTGTGTAATGGCTTATGTTTGCAAAATCAAGATAAAATAGCTGTTTTCAGCTTACAAAAACATACAATATGCTGTTTTCAAGTATTTAAACTGTCATATTCAAGTTTTTGTCGTGTATAATAGCTAATGTTGGTGAAAGCAAGATAAAAATGATGTTTTAAGCATGCAAAAGCATACAAAACACCGTTTTCAAGTATTTAAACTTTCATATTCATGTTTCTGTCGTGTATAATAGCTAATGTTGGTGAAAGCAAGATAAAAATGCTGTTTTAAGCATGCAAAAGCATACAAAACACCGTTTTCAAGTATTTAAACCGTCATATTCATGTATATGTCGTGTGTAATGGCTTATGTTTGCAAAATCAAGATAAAATAGCTGTTTTCAGCTTGCAAAAACATACAAAATGCTGTTTTCAAGTATTTAAACTGTCATATTCATGTTTCTGTCCTGTATAATAGCTAACGTTGGTGAAAGCAAGATAAAAATGCTGTTTTAAGCATGCAAAAGCATACAAAACACCGTTTTCAAGTATATAAACTGTCATATTCATGTATATGTCGTGTGTAATGGCTTATGTTTGCAAAATCAAGATAAATAAGCTGTTTTCAGCTTGCAAAAACATACAAAATGCTGTTTTCAAGTATTGAAATTGTTATATTCATGTATATGTCGTGTGTAACGGCTAATGTTGGTGAAATCAAGATAAAAATGCTGTTTTAAGCATGAAAAAGCATACAAAACACCGTTTACAAGTATTTAAACTGTCATATTCTTGTATATGTTGTGTGTAATGGCTTATGTTTGCAAAATAAAGATAAAATAGCTGTTTTCAGCTTGCAAAAACATACAAAATGCTGTTTTCAAGTATTTGAACTATCAAATTCATGTTTCTGTCGAGTATAATAGCTAATGTTGGTGAAAGCAAGATAAAAATGCTATTTTAAGCATGCAAAAGCATACAAAACACCGTTTTCAAGTATTTAAACTGTCATATTCATGTATCTGTCGTGTGTAATAGCTTATGTTTGCAAAATAAAGATAAAATAGCTGTTTTCAGCTTGCAAAAACATACAAAATGCTGTTTTGAAGTATTTAAATTGTCATATTCATGTTTCAGTCGTGTATAATAGCTAATGTCGGTGAAAGCAAGATAAAAATGCTGTTTTAAGCATGCAAAAGCATACAAAACACCGTTTTCATGTATTTAAACTGTCATATTCATGTTTCTGTCGTGTATAATAGCTAATGTTGGTGATGCAAGATAAAAATGCTGTTTTAAGCATGCAAAAGCATACAAAACACCGTTTTCAAGTATTTAAACTGTCATATTCATGTATATATCGTGTGTAGTGGTTTATGTTTGCAAAATCAAGATAAAATAGCTGTTTTCAGCTTGCAAAAACATACAAAATGCTGTTTTCAAGTATTTAAACTGTCCTATTCATGTTTCTGACGTATATAATAGCTAATGTTGGTGAAAGCAAGATAAAAATGCTGTTTTAAGCATGCAAAAGCATACAAAACACCGTTTACAAGAATTTAAACTGTCATATTCATGTATATGTTGTGTGTAATGGCTTATGTTTGCAAAATAAAGATAAAATAGCTGTTTTCAGCTTGCAAAAACATACAAAATGCTGTTTTCAAGTATTTAAATTGTCATATTCATGTTTCTGTCGTGTATAATAGCTAATGTCGGTGAAAACAAGATAAAAATGCTTTTTTAAGCATGCAAAAGCATACAAAACACCGTTTTTAAGTATTTAAACTGTCATATTCATGTTTCTGTCGTGTATAATAGCTAATGTTAGTGAATGCAAGATATAAATGCTGTTTTAAGCATGCAAAAGCATACAAAACACCGTTTTCAAGTATTTAAACTGTCATATTCATGTATATGTCGTGTGTAATGGCTTATGTTTGCAAAATCAAGATAAAATAGCTGTTTTCAGCTTGCAAAAACATACAAAATGCTGTTTTCAAGTATTTAAATTGTCATATTCATGTTTCTGTCGTGTATAATAGCTAATGTTGGTGAAAGCAAGATAAAAATGCTGTTTTAAGCATGCAAACGCATACAAAACACCGTTTTCAAGTATTTAAACTGTCATATTCATGTATATGTCGTGTGTAATGGCTTATGTTTGCAAAATCAAGATAAAATAGTTGTTTTAAGCTTGCAAAAACATACAAAATGCTGTTTTCAAGTATTTAAACTGTCATATTCATGTAAATGTCGTGTGTAATGGCTTATGTTTACAAAATCAAAATAAAATAGCTGCTTTCAGCTTACAAAAACATACAAAATGCTGTTTTTAAATATTTATACTGTCATATTCATGTTTCTGTCGTGTATAATAGCTAATGTTGGTGAAAGCAAGATCAAAATGCTGTTTTAGGCATGAAAAAGCATACAAAACACCGTTTTCAAGTATTTAAACTGTCATATTCATGTTTCTGTCGTGTATAATAGCTAATGTTGGTGAAAGCAAGATAAAAATGCTGTTTCAATCATCCAAAAGCATACAAAACACCGTTTTCAAGTATTTAAACTGTCATATTCATGTATATGTCGTGTGTAATGGCTTATGTTTGCAAAATTAAGATAAAATAGCTGTTTTCAGCTTGCAAAAACATACAAAATGCTGTTTTCAAGTATTTAAACTGTCATATTAATGTTTTTGTCGTGTATAATAGCTAATGTTGGTGAAAGCAAGATAAAAATGCTGGTTTGTGCATACAAAAGCATACAAAACACCGTTTTCAAGTATTTAAAGTTTCATATTCATGTTTCTGTTGTGTTTAATAGCTAATGTTGGTGAAAGCAATATAAAAATGCTGTTTTAGGCATGCAGAAGCATACAGAACACCGTTTTCAAGTATTTAAACTGTCATATTCATGTATATGTCGTGTGTAATGGCTTATGTTTGCAAAATCAAGATAAAATAGCTGTTTTCAGCTTGCAAAAACATACAAAATGCTGTTTTCAAGTATTTAAACTGTCATATTCATGTTTCTGTCGTGTATATTAGCTAATGTTGGTGAAAGCAAGATAAAAATGCTGTTTTAAGCATGCAAAAGCATACAAAACACCGTTTTCAAGTATTTAAACTGTCATATTCATGTATATGTCGTGTGTAATGGCTTATGTTTGCAAAATCAAGATAAACTAGCTGTTTTAAGCATGCAAAAGCATACAAAACACCGTTTTCAAGTATTTAAACTGTCATATTCATGTATATGTCGTGTGTAATGGCTTATGTTTGCAAAATCAAGATAAAATAGCTGTTTTCAGCTTGCAAAAACATACAAAATGCTGTTATCAAGTATTTAAACTGTCATATTCATGTTTCTATCGTGTATAATAGCTAATGTTGGTGTTTAGTAATAAAGTGATATGGACTGTATTTTTATTTTTTAATTTAAAGAATATTACTAAACATAGAATCGAAGGACCAGAGTGGTAAGAACGAAGACTGGTTCTATATATATATATAATTGATTGGAATCTGATGAACTCTAACCTGTATAGTCTGGACACTCGTGCACTGTGGCGGTCGGACTTAGGTGAAGAGTGTTGGATTCTTCATCTGCTCTGACGGACTCTGAAGACCAGCCTTGGGAAGTCGCTGCTTTGACGGACTCTGAAGACCAGCCTTGGGAAGTCGCTAAATCGTTGCAGTACAGAAGAGATGCGGCAAGTCTATAGCTTGACGTCTTGTAGAATAATATAATAATCGGAGCACTTGCACTATTAAACGAAGCACTAGCAAAAGGTAGATTATATATGCAGAACGTTGTCTTCTTCCAGTAATTAACTGCCAGGATAGAGTCAAGTCTTACACTCTTCCAATAACAGTGAATATGTAGAATTGTACAGCAGACCACTCTGCTGCTATACGTTGTAAAGTGCAGGGTTAAATTGTAAAAATTCCAATATAATAATAAATTTAGATGTAGTTTATTTTCCGAAACATTTCATTTGTGTTCTTTTATTGATACACATAAAAATAACTGTTGTTTACAAAACATTCAAATATTTATTAACAAAACGTAACAACATAATTTTATGGAGGTCTAGATTTCATCATTCTCCATAGCAATCTATATACATATACCAGTCTTTTAAAACGCGCAAACATCTTCCCGCCGCGACAGCATGCAGATTTAAAGATTATAAGTTGAAATTATAATCAGCAATGTAAACAGGTGGTTTCATTGTTAGAATACTGTCATGTTGACAAAAGCTGTCATAACGACAAGAGAAGTTATTTGACAAAGAAAATGTACTGGGATAATTCAATAAATAAACAAATGCATAATAAGAAATGAAATAAACAAGAATGTTTATTGATTTGGTAAAGGAAAAATTTTCGAGACAGGTCGTTTGTATGAACCGAATTTAGTTCTAATTAAAGCCACTCTCGCAATGTCATCTTTACCATAATAAATTTGTTCAATAATTCATTTAGCTTGTTTTTTGCTTCTATAAAGGTGGTTGCATTATCTGAATACAAACAACCAATTGGGCCACGACGTGCAACGAATCTTTTAAAACTATTTATAAACGAGTTCACTGTTAAATCTGGCACTAACTCAATATGTATTGCTTTAACGGCTAAGCATACAAAAAGACAAATGTAAGCCTTTTGCGACTGTTGGCCCTTACGTCTAGAAAGCTTAATTTTGATTGGACCTGCAAAGTCAACACCAGTATTTAGAAACGGTTTTGATTCGCAAACGCGGGTTTCAGGCAGATCTGCCATTTTTGGAGGTACATTGACAGGTGCAATTTTAAAACAATTATTGCATTGACGAATTCGTTTTCTTATAATACTCCGAGCAGCAAGAATCCAAAATCTTTGTCTTATAATAGACAATAAAAGATCTGCACCAGCATGACAATTTTTGATATGATAATGATCAATAATTAAATTTACTATGTGATCTCGCTTCGGAAGTAAAATAGGATGCTGAGCGTCAAAAGTCAAATTTGAATTTACCAATCTACCTCCAATTCTGACAATTCCATTTTTGTCTATAAATGGAGATAATTTTGAAATATATTTATTTTTTATTACCAATTGATTATTACTTAATTGATCGATTTCCTTATGAAAGTAAATATGTTGTAATGCTTTTACAATGAAAGTTTCTGCTAAGTTCGTATGTGATACTGATATTTGTTTACCAAGTGGTAACTTTCTTATAAATTTTAATATGAAAATTATAATTCGGAGTAACTTATTCCAGGTAGATACTCTCAAGGACATTTCGTAAAGAATTGGTTTATCCGCATTTATTAATTTGAATGACTTTGTATTAAATTCTGGGATTTGTTCATATGGTAATGGATTTATAATATTAATTGGCCAATCTTTTGTTGGACTTTTAATCCATGCTGGCCCTTTCCACCAAAGTTCTTGTTTTATCATTTGGGATGGTAGCTATCCCCTGGAAATGCAGTCACTTGGATTTTCCTTTCCCGAAACATGATAAAAACATTCAGGGCTAAGATTTTCATGTATTTTAGCAATTCTGTTACTTACAAAAACGGACCATCTATGCGGGGAAGATTTTATCCAAGAAAGAGTGATCATAGAGTCAGTAAATGCAAAAACATTGTCAATTGGATAACGAGGTTGTATTATGTTATACACATTACGAACAAGCTTGGAAAGAAGTACAGCGGCACATAACTCTAGTCTTGCTAAAGTAGTAGTTTTGATTGGTGCAACTTTTGATTTTGCGCATAAAATTTGCGTCTCAATTTCCTGTTTATGGTTAATTATTTGTAAATAAAGAACGCAGCCATACGCTTGTTGACTAGCGTCACAAAATGCAATTAAATTTACATTACAGTTTTTGCAAATTCCAACGTGTCTTGGAATTTTTAGTTTGGAGAGAAGTGGAAATTCTTCCATCAGATTTTTAAATTTATTACTAATGTGTGATGGAGGAACTTCATCCCAGCCAATTCCTGCATTCCATAACTCTTTTATTAATAATTTTGCATATAAAATGACCGGTGACACGAAACCTAATACGTCAAATAATTTTGCTACGGTTGACAGAATTATGCGTTTCGTACAATTTGACGTTTCAGTTTTTGAGGTTACAAAAGTATATGTGTCAGATTTAGGATTCCATGATAATCCAAGTATTTTTAACTGTTCATTTAATGACAGATCTATATTAGATTTATGAGATTCAGGAAGATTGTCAATAAGCGATGTACAATTGCTAGTCCATTTTACTAAGTCAAAGCCTCCAGCTGCAAATAATTTTATTAATTGTTGAATTAATGAAGATGCTTTGTCATAAGTTAAAATTGATGTGACAAAATCATCCATGTAAAGATCGCATTCAGCACAGTTTGCTGCTTCTGGGTAATTATGACGTTCGTCATTGGCAAGTTGACGTATGGTTCTCATAGCCAAGAATGGACTTGATTTAACTCCAAATGCTACAGTAGTGAATAGAAAGGTACGAATTACCTCCAATTCGTTGAAACGATAAAGAATTTTTTGAAATTTACGATGGGGATTTGTCATTCCGACTTGCAAATACATTTGTTTAATGTCAGCTGTCAGTGCATAAGGAAATAATCGAAATTTTATTAATAAATGAAAAAGATTAGTTTGTAAATTAGGACCTGCATATAATACATCATTTAATGACAATCCTGATTGAGTTTTAGCGCTAGCGTCTAATACAACTCGTACCTTGGTTGTCAATTTATCCTCGCGAATAACTGCATGATGAGGGATATAATAACCTTCTCCATCATCTTTTACTTCCTTAAGGTAACCCTTTTGTAAATATTCAGTCATAATATTGTTATACTGAATTCTTAATTCCTTTGACAGTTTAAGTTTTTTCTCTAAAAATAATAATCTACGTTCCGCTGTCACACGCGAATTGCCTAAAAGATTAGGATTTTTTTCAAAAGGTAAGTTCACAATATATCGTCCCGTTTTATTTCTTTCCACGGTTTCTGCATAAATTCTTTCACATTCAACATTCTCTGAGCTGTCAAATGATTTATGTGGAATTTCTTCCAATTCCCAAAATTTATGCATGCACGACTCTATAGCATCATTAGTAGGTGATGCAAATGAACAAAAGGATTCTGATTGACAGGATTGTGTATTTACTGATCTGTCAACTTCTCCCATTAAAATATAACCAAGTGTGGTGGAAAGTGCAGTTGGACATGAATCTATACGATCTGATAGCAATATAGAAGGAAATAGTTGGGCCCCCAGAATTATGTCAATAGTACTTGGCATATACCAAGTAGGATCTGCTAAATATAAATCTTTAAGGTTAGAATATTGACAAGTGTCAATTTTAAATAAAGGTAATTTATCAGTGATACTGTCAACTACTAAAGCATTTATGTTATAATGATTTGATGAAATTCTTGATTCAATTTTAATAGTGACATAACCATGTACTGGGCGGGTTGTTAAACCAATTCCCTTTATATTAGAATTAGTTAGCGGTGTGATTGTTAAATTTAGTAACTTGCAACAGTCAATCGTTATTATATTATTTTGTGAACCGTTATCAATTAAACATTTTACAGTTTTATACTCATTATTTACGTCTTTAACTAGAACTTGTGCGGTAGAAAGCAAAATATGATTATTAATTTTATCAAATTTTAATGTGTGGCAATAAGAACTGTCTGTTTCGCTAGTTTCTATATTATACTGTTTATCAAGGGTTGACAAATAACAGTGAGGATTATCTTTATCTTTATTTTCAATATTAGGTTGGTTTGGAATAAGTTTCTCAAAATGTAAAAGAGAATGATGATTATTTTTGCATATGCCACAAGTATTTTTTGAAAAACATTTTATTGTAGAATGAGTTGTGGATAAACAGTTAACGCATCCTTGTTTTGATTTTATAAATTTAAATCGATCTTGTACCGATAGACTTCTAAATTTTGGACATTTAAAAAGTCGATTATGATTTATATCGTTACAAAAAATACAAGGATCAGAGTTTGAGTTATTTGATGACATTTTGGTGTCATTTTTGTTTTTAAATTTTCTTGAATTATCAGTTATCAAATATGAACGTGTAGTATGATTTATAGGTTTAGAAGAATAACTGGAACAGGCAACCCCAATTCGTTCAAGGACTTTAGATTGAAAACGTATAAAATCCAAAAAGCTTTGACATGTAGGAAATTCCTGATTTCGAACTGAGACTTCGTACTGTTTTACTATCTCAGGATCAACCTTTTTTAATGCACAATTTAAAAAGCAAAAATCCGCAATATCGGGAATTTCTAGTTGCTTTAAAGCAGAGATTGATGCAGTGAACTTGTTTACAAATGAAGATAGTTTGGAAGGATTTGTAGAGGCAGATTTAATGTCAAAAATATTATTTAGATAGCGTGTAGCTAACACTCGTTTATCTTGATAATCTGTTATTAAATTATACCAAATAGTTTGATAATTTTCTTCAGTGGGGAGTATGCCCCCTGTAGAATTTAAGGCATTTCCCTTTAATTTTCCAACAAGATACTGAATTCGTTGTGAATCAGTTAGTTGTTTGTTTTCATGAATGTTTACTTTAAAAGATTGGTAAAAAATAGGCCAATTTTCTAATTTGCCATCAAAAAAAGGAATGTCAATGGCAGGAAGTTTGATATGAACAGATTTATTTTCACTATTACCAATACTGGTATTGTCAATTTCGTTAGTCGTACCAGTATTAGTTTTAGTCATGATATTGCTACGAGTTTGACAAATTAAAGAATAATGTGAATCTACTGACATTAATATATCATAATTCGGTTCAAATTCTTCATCTAATTCAAACCCTGTCTCATTAGATTGAATTATAGTAGTTTTAAATTCTTCCCGAAGCAAATCAATTTTTGCAGTTTCATTTATAAAACGTTCATGCAAAGTAGTATCTGCAATACATTTATTTGCCAATTCAGATAAGTATGTAAATTTAGCTTCTAGGCTTTTAGTTAAGGCCTGAGCTGATTTTAATTTCGCCTTTAACCTTTTCTCTGCTTCTCGGCTCATAGTTTTAGAAAATTAAGAGAATAAAGGAATAAGGAATATCCGTGGAAGATCCGTGGAAGATCCGTGGAAGATCTGGCTCGAAGGACCAAAAATGTTTAGTAATAAAGTGTTATGGACTGTATTTTATTTTTAATTTAAAGAATATTACTAAACATAGAATCGAAGGACCAGAGTGGTAAGAACGAAGACTGGTTCTATATATATATATATATAATTGATTGAAATATGATGAACTCTAACCTGTATAGTCTGGACACTCGTGCACTGAGGCGGTCGGACTTAGGTGAAGAGTGTTGGATTCTTCAGCTGCTCTGACGGACTCTGAAGACCAGCCTTGGGAAGTCGCTGCTCTGACGGACTCTGAAGACCAGCCTTGGAAAGTCGCTAAATCGTTGCAGTACAGAAGAGATGCGGCAAGTCTATAGCTTGACGTCTTGTAGAATAATATAATAATCGGAGCACTTGCACTATTAAACGAAGCACTCGCAAAAGGTAGATTATATATGCAGAACGTTGTCTTCTTCCAGTAATTAACTGCCAGGATAGAGTCAAGTCTTACACTCTTCCAATAACAGTGAATATGTAGAATTGTACAGCAGACCACTCTGCTGCTATACGTTGTAAAGTGCAGGGTTAAATTGTAAAAATTCCAATATAATAATAAATTTAGATGTAGTTTATTTTCCGAAACATTTCATTTGTGTTCTTTTATTGATACACATAAAAATAACTGTTGTTTACAAAACATTCAAATATTTATTAACAAAACGTAACAACATAATTTTATGGAGGTCTAGATTTCATCATTCTCCATAGCAATCTATATACATATACCAGTCTTTTAAAACGCGCAAACATCTTCCCGCCGCGACAGCATGCAGATTTAAAGATTATAAGTTGAAATTATAATCAGCAATGTAAACAGGTGGTTTCATTGTTAGAATACTGTCATGTTGACAAAAGCTGTCATAACGACAAGAGAAGTTATTTGACAAAGAAAATGTACTGGGATAATTCAATAAATAAACAAATGCATAATAAGAAATGAAATAAACAAGAATGTTTATTGATTTGGTAAAGGAAAAATTTTCGAGACAGGTCGTTTGTATGAACCGAATTTAGTTCTAATTAAAGCCACTCTCGCAATGTCATCTTTACCATAATAAATTTGTTCAATAATTCATTTAGCTTGTTTTTTGCTTCTATAAAGGTGGTTGCATTATCTGAATACAAACAACCAATTGGGCCACGACGTGCAACGAATCTTTTAAAACTATTTATAAACGAGTTCACTGTTAAATCTGGCACTAACTCAATATGTATTGCTTTAACGGCTAAGCATACAAAAAGACAAATGTAAGCCTTTTGCGACTGTTGGCCCTTACGTCTAGAAAGCTTAATTTTGATTGGACCTGCAAAGTCAACACCAGTATTTAGAAACGGTTTTGATTCGCAAACGCGGGTTTCAGGCAGATCTGCCATTTTTGGAGGTACATTGACAGGTGCAATTTTAAAACAATTATTGCATTGACGAATTCGTTTTCTTATAATACTCCGAGCAGCAAGAATCCAAAATCTTTGTCTTATAATAGACAATAAAAGATCTGCACCAGCATGACAATTTTTGATATGATAATGATCAATAATTAAATTTACTATGTGATCTCGCTTCGGAAGTAAAATAGGATGCTGAGCGTCAAAAGTCAAATTTGAATTTACCAATCTACCTCCAATTCTGACAATTCCATTTTTGTCTATAAATGGAGATAATTTTGAAATATATTTATTTTTTATTACCAATTGATTATTACTTAATTGATCGATTTCCTTATGAAAGTAAATATGTTGTAATGCTTTTACAATGAAAGTTTCTGCTAAGTTCGTATGTGATACTGATATTTGCTTACCAAGTGGTAACTTTCTTATAAATTTTAATATGAAAATTATAATTCGGAGTAACTTATTCCAGGTAGATACTCTCAAGGACATTTCGTAAAGAATTGGTTTATCCGCATTTATTAATTTGAATGACTTTGTATTAAATTCTGGGATTTGTTCATATGGTAATGGATTTATAATATTAATTGGCCAATCTTTTGTTGGACTTTTAATCCATGCTGGCCCTTTCCACCAAAGTTCTTGTTTTATCATTTGGGATGGTAGCTATCCCCTGGAAATGCAGTCACTTGGATTTTCCTTTCCCGAAACATGATAAAAACATTCAGGGCTAAGATTTTCATGTATTTTAGCAATTCTGTTACTTACAAAAACGGACCATCTATGCGGGGAAGATTTTATCCAAGAAAGAGTGATCATAGAGTCAGTAAATGCAAAAACATTGTCAATTGGATAACGAGGTTGTATTATGTTATACACATTACCAACAAGCTTGGAAAGAAGTACAGCGGCACATAACTCTAGTCTTGCTAAAGTAGTAGTTTTGATTGGTGCAACTTTTGATTTTGCGCATAAAATTTGCGTCTCAATTTCCTGTTTATGGTTAATTATTTGTAAATAAAGAACGCAGCCATACGCTTGTTGACTAGCGTCACAAAATGCAATTAAATTTACATTACAGTTTTTGCAAATTCCAACGTGTCTTGGAATTTTTAGTTTGGAGAGAAGTGGAAATTCTTCCATCAGATTTTTAAATTTATTACTAATGTGTGATGGAGGAACTTCATCCCAGCCAATTCCTGCATTCCATAACTCTTTTATTAATAATTTTGCATATAAAATGACCGGTGACACGAAACCTAATACGTCAAATAATTTTGCTACGGTTGACAGAATTATGCGTTTCGTACAATTTGACGTTTCAGTTTTTGAGGTTACAAAAGTATATGTGTCAGATTAAGGATTCCATGATAATCCAAGTATTTTTAACTGTTCATTTAATGACAGATCTATATTAGATTTATGAGATTCAGGAAGATTGTCAATAAGCGATGTACAATTGCTAGTCCATTTTACTAAGTCAAAGCCTCCAGCTGCAAATAATTTTATTAATTGTTGAATTAATGAAGATGCTTTGTCATAAGTTAAAATTGATGTGACAAAATCATCCATGTAAAGATCGCATTCAGCACAGTTTGCTGCTTCTGGGTAATTATGACGTTCGTCATTGGCAAGTTGACGTATGGTTCTCATAGCCGAGAATGGACTTGATTTAACTCCAAATGCTACAGTAGTGAATTGAAAGGTACGAATTACCTCCAATTCGTTGAAACGATAAAAAATTTTTTGAAATTTACGATGGGGATTTGTCATTCCGACTTGCAAATACATTTGTTTAATGTCAGCTGTCAGTGCATAAGGAAATAATCGAAATTTTATTAATAAATGAAAAAGATTAGTTTGTAAATTAGGACCTGCATATAATACATCATTTAATGACAATCCTGATTGAGTTTTAGCGCTAGCGTCTAATACAACTCGTACCTTGGTTGTCAATTTATCCTCGCGAATAACTGCATGATGAGGGATATAATAACCTTCTCCATCATCTTTTACTTCCTTAAGGTAACCCTTTTGTAAATATTCAGTCATAATATTGTTATACTGAATTCTTAATTCCTTTGACAGTTTAAGTTTTTTCTCTAAAAATAATAATCTACGTTCCGCTGTCACACGCGAATTGCCTAAAAGATTAGGATTTTTTTCAAAAGGTAAGTTCACAATATATCGTCCCGTTTTATTTCTTTCCACGGTTTCTGCATAAATTCTTTCACATTCAACATTCTCTGAGATGTCAAATGATTTATGTGGAATTTCTTCCAATTCCCAAAATTTATGCATGCACGACTCTATAGCATCATTAGTAGGTGATGCAAATGAACAAAAGGATTCTGATTGACAGGATTGTGTATTTACTGATCTGTCAACTTCTCCCATTAAAATATAACCAAGTGTGGTGGAAAGTGCAGTTGGACATGAATCTATACGATCTGATAGCAATATAGAAGGAAATAGTTGGGCCCCCAGAATTATGTCAATAGTACTTGGCATATACCAAGTAGGATCTGCTAAATATAAATCTTTAAGGTTAGAATATTGACAAGTGTCAATTTTAAATAAAGGTAATTTATCAGTGATACTGTCAACTACTAAAGCATTTATGTTATAATGATTTGATGAAATTCTTGATTCAATTTTAATAGTGACATAACCATGTACTGGGCGGGTTGTTAAACCAATTCCCTTTATATTAGAATTAGTTAGCGGTGTGATTGTTAAATTTAGTAACTTGCAACAGTCAATCGTTATTATATTATTTTGTGAACCGTTATCAATTAAACATTTTACAGTTTTGTACTCATTATTTACGTCTTTAACTAGATCTTGTGCGGTAGAAAGCAAAATATGATTATTAATTTTATCAAATTTTAATGTGTGACAATAAGAACTGTCTGTTTCGTTAGTTTCTATATTATACTGTTTATCAAGGGTTGACAAATAACAGTGAGGATTATCTTTATCTTTATTTTCAATATTAGGTTGGTTTGGAATAAGTTTCTCATAATGTAAAAGAGAATGATGATTATTTTTGCATATGCCACAAGTATTTTTTGAAAAACATTTTATTGTAGAATGAGTTGTGGATAAACAGTTAACGCATCCTTGTTTTGATTTTATAAATTTAAATCGATCTTGTACCGATAGACTTCTAAATTTTGGACATTTAAAAAGTCGATTATGATTTATATCGTTACAAAAAATACAAGGATCAGAGTTTGAGTTATTTGATGACATTTTGGTGTCATTTTTGTTTTTAAATTTTCTTGAATTATCAGTTATCAAATATGAACGTGTAGTATGATTTATAGGTTTAGAAGAATAACTGGAACAGGCAACCCCAATTCGTTCAAGGACTTTAGATTGAAAACGTATAAAATCCAAAAAGCTTTGACATGTAGGAAATTCCTGATTTCGAACTGAGACTTCGTACTGTTTTACTATCTCAGGATCAACCTTTTTTAATGCACAATTTAAAAAGCAAAAATCCGCAATATCGGGAATTTCTAGTTGCTTTAAAGCAGAGATTGATGCAGTGAACTTGTTTACAAATGAAGATAGTTTGGAAGGATTTGTAGAGGCAGATTTAATGTCAAAAATATTATTTAGATAGCGTGTAGCTAACACTCGTTTATCTTGATAATCTGTTATTAAATTATACCAAATAGTTTGATAATTTTCTTCAGTGGGGAGTATGCCCCCTGTAGAATTTAAGGCATTTCCCTTTAATTTTCCAACAAGATACTGAATTCGTTGTGAATCAGTTAGTTGTTTGTTTTCATGAATGTTTACTTTAAAAGATTGGTAAAAAATAGGCCAATTTTCTAATTTGCCATCAAAAAAAGGAATGTCAATGGCAGGAAGTTTGATATGAACAGATTTATTTTCACTATTACCAATACTGGTATTGTCAATTTCGTTAGTCGTACCAGTATTAGTTTTAGTCATGATATTGCTACGAGTTTGACAAATTAAAGAATAATGTGAATCTACTGACATTAATATATCATAATTCGGTTCAAATTCTTCATCTAATTCAAACCCTGTCTCATTAGATTGAATTATAGTAGTTTTAAATTCTTCCCGAAGCAAATCAATTTTTGCAGTTTCATTTATAAAACGTTCATGCAAAGTAGTATCTGCAATACATTTATTTGCCAATTCAGATAATCATGTAAATTTAGCTTCTAGGCTTTTAGTTAAGGCCTGAGCTGATTTTAATTTCGCCTTTAACCTTTTCTCTGCTTCTCGGCTCATAGTTTTAGAAAATTAAGAGAATAAAGGAATAAGGAATATCCGTGGAAGATCCGTGGAAGATCCGGCTCGAAGGACCAAAAATGTTTAGTAATAAAGTGATATGGACTGTATTTTATTTTTAATTTAAAGAATATTACTAAACATAGAATCGAAGGACCAGAGTGGTAAGAACGAAGACTGGTTCTATATATATATATATAATTGATTGAAATATGATGAACTCTAACCTGTATAGTCTGGACACTCGTGCACTGAGGCGGTCGGACTTAGGTGAAGAGTGTTGGATTCTTCAGCTGCTCTGACGGACTCTGAAGACCAGCCTTGGGAAGTCGCTGCTCTGACGGACTCTGAAGACCAGCCTTGGGAAGTCGCTGAATCGTTGCAGTACAGAAGAGATGCGGCAAGTCTATAGCTTGACGTCTTGTAGAATAATATAATAATCGGAGCACTTGCACTATTAAACGAAGCACTCGCAAAAGGTAGATTATATATGCAGAACGTTGTCTTCTTCCAGTAATTAACTGCCAGGATAGAGTCAAATCTTACACTCTTCCAATAACAGTGAATATGTAGAATTGTACAGCAGACCACTCTGCTGCTATACGTTGTAAAGTGCAGGGTTAAATTGTAAAAATTCCAATATAATAATAAATTTAGATGTAGTTTATTTTCCGAAACATTTCATTTGTGTTCTTTTATTGATACACATAAAAAATAACTGTTGTTTACAAAACATTCAAATATTTATAACAAAAAACGTAACAACATAATTTTATGGAGGTCTAGATTTCATCATTCTCCATAGCAATCTATATACATATACCAGTCTTTTAAAACGCGCAAACATCTTCCTGCCGCGACAGCATGCAGATTTAAAGATTATAAGTTGAAATTATAATCAGCAATGTAAACAGGTGGTTTCATTGTTAGAATACTGTCATGTTGACAAAAGCTGTCATAACGACAAGAGAAGTTATTTGACAAAGAAAATGTACTGGGATAATTCAATAAATAAACAAATGCATAATAAGAAATGAAATAAACAAGAATGTTTATTGATTTGGTAAAGGAAAAATTTTCGAGACAGGTCGTTTGTATGAACCGAATTTAGTTCGAATTAAAGCCACTCTCGCAATGTCATCTTTACCATAATAAATTTGTTCAATAATTCCTAATGGCCATTGCATTGGCATTGTATGTATTTCTTTTACAATGACTACTTGACCAACTTTTATAGTGTTGTTGGTTTGAAACCATTTTTGTCGTGTTTGCAATGTATTTAAATATTCCAATCTCCACTTGCTCCAGTATGAGCTAATTAAATTATCCAGCAATTTTTTACGAGTTCTCAAGTTGGGTTTAATTGATGAATCGTATGCTGGTAATTGTTGTAGTGGAGTTGACATTAAAAAATGTGCAGGAGTCAGAATTTCTAAATTGGGTTCAGAGCTTAGTGTGCATAAAGGTCTGGAATTTAGAATAGCTTCTATTTGAGTTAGCAGTGTAACTAACTCATCATAAGTTATTAATTGATCACCAATGACTCGATATAAATGTTTTTTGCAACTTTTTATGTTGGCTTCCCATAAACCGCCAAAGTTAGGGGATTGAGGAGGAATGGTTTTCCACTCAATTCATTGCTTAAAGAATCGCGGAATGGTTTTGCTTGAAGAAATTCATATAATTCATTTAGCTTGTTTTTTGCTCCTATAAAGGTGGTTGCATTATCTGAATACAAACAACCAATTGGGCCACGACGTGCAACGAATCTTTTAAAACTATTTATAAACGAGTTCACTGTTAAATCTGGCACTAACTCTAGTCTTGCTAAAGTAGTAGTTTTGATTGGTGCAACTTTTGATTTTGCGCATAAAATTTGCGTCTCAATGTCCTGTTTATGGTTAATTATTTGTAAATAAAGAACGCAGCCATACGCTTGTTGACTAGCGTCACAAAATGCAATTAAATTTACATTACAGTTTTTGCAAATTCCAACGTGTCTTGGAATTTTTAGTTTGGAAAGAAGTGGAAATTCTTCCATCACATTTTTAAATTTATTACTAATGTGTGATGGAGGAACTTCATCCCAGCCAATTCCTGCATTCCATAACTCTTTTATTAATAATTTTGCATATAAAATGACCGGTGATACGAAACCTAATACGTCAAATAATTTTGCTACGGTTGACAGAATTATGCGTTTCGTACAATTTGACGTTTCAGTTTTTGAGGTTACAAAAGTATATGTGTCAGATTTAGGATTCCATGATAATCCAAGTATTTTTAACTGTTTATTTAATGACAGATCTATATTAGATTTATGAGATTCAGGAAGATTGTCAATAAGCGATGTACAATTGCTAGTCCATTTTACTAAGTAAAAGCCTCCAGCTGCAAATAATTTTATTAATTGTTGAATTAATGAAGATGCTTTGTCATAAGTTAAAATTGATGTGACAAAATCATCCATGTAAAGATCGCATTCAGCACAGTTTGCTGCTTCTGGGTAATTATGACGTTCGTCATTGGCAAGTTGACGTATGGTTCTCATAGCCAAGAATGGACTTGATTTAACTCCAAATGCTACAGTAGTGAATTGAAAGGTACGAATTACCTCCAATTCGTTGAAACGATAAAGAATTTTTTGAAATTTACGATGGGGATTTGTCATTCCGACTTGCAAATACATTTGTTTAATGTCAGCTGTCAGTGCATAAGGAAATAATCGAAATTTTATTAATAAATGAAAAAGATTAGTTTGTAAATTAGGACCTGCATATAATACATCATTTAATGACAATCCTGATTGAGTTTTAGCGCTAGCGTCTAATACAACTCGTACCTTGGTTGTCAATTTATCCTCGCGAATAACTGCATGATGAGGGATATAATAACCTTCTCCATCATCTTTTACTTCCTTAAGGTAACCCTTTTGTAAATATTCAGTCATAATATTGTTATACTGAATTCTTAATTCCTTTGACAGTTTAAGTTTTTTCTCTAAAAATAATAATCTACGTTCCGCTGTCACACGCGAATTTCCTAAAAGATTAGGATTTTTTTCAAAAGGTAAGTTCACAATATATCGTCCCGTTTTATTTCTTTCCACGGTTTCTGCATAAATTCTTTCACATTCAACATTCTCTGAGCTGTCAAATGATTTATGTGGAATTTCTTCCAAATCCCAAAATTTATGCATGCACGACTCTATAGCATCATTAGTAGGTGATGCAAATGAACAAAAGGATTCTGATTGACAGGATTGTGTATTTACTGATCTGTCAACTTCTCCCATTAAAATATAACCAAGTGTGGTGGAAAGTGCAGTTGGACATGAATCTATACGATCTGATAGCAATATAGAAGGAAATAGTTGGGCCCCCAGAATTATGTCAATAGTACTTGGCATATACCAAGTAGGATCTGCTAAATATAAATCTTTAAGGTTAGAATATTGACAAGTGTCAATTTTAAATAAAGGTAATTTATCAGTGATACTGTCAACTACTAAAGCATTTATGTTATAATGATTTGATGAAATTCTTGATTCAATTTTAATAGTGACATAACCATGTACTGGGCGGGTTGTTAAACCAATTCCCTTTATATTAGAATTAGTTAGCGGTGTGATTGTTAAATTTAGTAACTTGCAACAGTCAATCGTTATTATATTATTTTGTGAACCGTTATCAATTAAACATTTTACAGTTTTGTACTCATTATTTACGTCTTTAACTAGAACTTGTGCGGTAGAAAGCAAAATATGATTATTAATTTTATCAAATTTTAATGTGTGACAATAAGAACTGTCTGTTTCGTTAGTTTCTATATTATACTGTTTATCAAGGGTTGACAAATAACAGTGAGGATTATCTTTATCTTTATTTTCAATATTAGGTTGGTTTGGAATAAGTTTCTCATAATGTAAAAGAGAATGATGATTATTTTTGCATATGCCACAAGTATTTTTTGAAAAACATTTTATTGTAGAATGAGTTGTGGATAAACAGTTAACGCATCCTTGTTTTGATTTTATAAATTTAAATCGATCTTGTACCGATAGACTTCTAAATTTTGGACATTTAAAAAGTCGATTATGATTTATATCGTTACAAAAAATACAAGGATCAGAGTTTGAGTTATTTGATGACATTTTGGTGTCATTTTTGTTTTTAAATTTTCTTGAATTATCAGTTATCAAATATGAACGTGTAGTATGATTTATAGGTTTAGAAGAATAACTGGAACAGGCAACCCCAATTCGTTCAAGGACTTTAGATTGAAAACGTATAAAATCCAAAAAGCTTTGACATGTAGGAAATTCCTGATTTCGAACTGAGACTTCGTACTGTTTTACTATCTCAGGATCAACCTTTTTTAATGCACAATTTAAAAAGCAAAAATCCGCAATATCGGGAATTTCTAGTTGCTTTAAAGCAGAGATTGATGCAGTGAACTTGTTTACAAATGAAGATAGTTTGGAAGGATTTGTAGAGGCAGATTTAATGTCAAAAATATTATTTAGATAGCGTGTAGCTAACACTCGTTTATCTTGATAATCTGTTATTAAATTATACCAAATAGTTTGATAATTTTCTTCAGTGGGGAGTATGCCCCCTGTAGAATTTAAGGCATTTCCCTTTAATTTTCCAACAAGATACTGAATTCGTTGTGAATCAGTTAGTTGTTTGTTTTCATGAATGTTTACTTTAAAAGATTGGTAAAAAATAGGCCAATTTTCTAATTTGCCATCAAAAAAAGGAATGTCAATGGCAGGAAGTTTGATATGAACAGATTTATTTTCACTATTACCAATACTGGTATTGTCAATTTCGTTAGTCGTACCAGTATTAGTTTTAGTCATGATATTGCTACGAGTTTGACAAATTAAAGAATAATGTGAATCTACTGACATTAATATATCATAATTCGGTTCAAATTCTTCATCTAATTCAAACCCTGTCTCATTAGATTGAATTATAGTAGTTTTAAATTCTTCCCGAAGCAAATCAATTTTTGCAGTTTCATTTATAAAACGTTCATGCAAAGTAGTATCTGCAATACATTTATTTGCCAATTCAGATAAGTATGTAAATTTAGCTTCTAGGCTTTTAGTTAAGACCTGAGCTGATTTTAATTTCGCCTTTAACCTTTTCTCTGCTTCTCTGCTCATAGTTTTAGAAAATTAAGAGAATAAAGGAATAAGGAATATCCGTGGAAGATCCGTGGAAGATCCGGCTCGAAGGACCAAAAATGTTTAGTAATAAAGTGATATGGACTGTATTTTATTTTTAATTTAAAGAATATTACTAAACATAGAATCGAAGGACCAGAGTGGTAAGAACGAAGACTGGTTCTATATATATATATAATTGATTGAAATATGATGAACTCTAACCTGTATAGTCTGGACACTCGTGCACTGAGGCGGTCGGACTTAGGTGAAGAGTGTTGGATTCTTCAGCTGCTCTGACGGACTCTGAAGACCAGCCTTGGGAAGTCGCTGCTCTGACGGACTCTGAAGACCAGCCTTGGGAAGTCGCTAAATCGTTGCAGTACAGAAGAGATGCGGCAAGTCTATAGCTTGACGTCTTGTAGAATAATATAATAATCGGAGCACTTGCACTATTAAACGAAGCACTCGCAAAAGGTAGATTATATATGCAGAACGTTGTCTTCTTCCAGTAATTAACTGCCAGGATAGAGTCAAGTCTTACACTCTTCCAATAACAGTGAATATGTAGAATTGTACAGCAGACCACTCTGCTGCTATACGTTGTAAAGTGCAGGGTTAAATTGTAAAAATTCCAATATAATAATAAATTTAGATGTAGTTTATTTTCCGAAACATTTCATTTGTGTTCTTTTATTGATACACATAAAAATAACTGTTGTTTACAAAACATTCAAATATTTATTAACAAAACGTAACAACATAATTTTATGGAGGTCTAGATTTCATCATTCTCCATAGGAATCTATATACATATACCAGTCTTTTAAAACGCGCAAACATCTTCCCGCCGCGACAGCATGCAGATTTAAAGATTATAAGTTGAAATTATAATCAGCAATGTAAACAGGTGGTTTCATTGTTAGAATACTGTCATGTTGACAAAAGCTGTCATAACGACAAGAGAAGTTATTTGACAAAGAAAATGTACTGGGATAATTCAATAAATAAACAAATGCATAATAAGAAATGAAATAAACAAGAATGTTTATTGATTTGGTAAAGGAAAAATTTTCGAGACAGGTCGTTTGTATGAACCGAATTTAGTTCTAATTAAAGCCACTCTCGCAATGTTATCTTTACCATAATAAATTTGTTCAATAATTCATTTAGCTTGTTTTTTGCTTCTATAAAGGTGGTTGCATTATCTGAATACAAACAACCAATTGGGCCACGACGTGCAACGAATCTTTTAAAACTATTTATAAACGAGTTCACTGTTAAATCTGGCACTAACTCAATATGTATTGCTTTAACGGCTAAGCATACAAAAAGACAAATGTAAGCCTTTTGCGACTGTTGGCCCTTACGTCTAGAAAGCTTAATTTTGATTGGACCTGCAAAGTCAACACCAGTATTTAGAAACGGTTTTGATTCGCAAACGCGGGTTTCAGGCAGATCTGCCATTTTTGGAGGTACATTGACAGGTGCAATTTTAAAACAATTATTGCATTGACGAATTCGTTTTCTTATAATACTCCGAGCAGCAAGAATCCAAAATCTTTGTCTTATAATAGACAATAAAAGATCTGCACCAGCATGACAATTTTTGATATGATAATGATCAATAATTAAATTTACTATGTGATCTCGCTTCGGAAGTAAAATAGGATGCTGAGCGTCAAAAGTCAAATTTGAATTTACCAATCTACCTCCAATTCTGACAATTCCATTTTTGTCTATAAATGGAGATAATTTTGAAATATATTTATTTTTTATTACCAATTGATTATTACTTAATTGATCGATTTCCTTATGAAAGTAAATATGTTGTAATGCTTTTACAATGAAAGTTTCTGCTAAGTTCGTATGTGATACTGATATTTGTTTACCAAGTGGTAACTTTCTTATAAATTTTAATATGAAAATTATAATTCGGAGTAACTTATTCCAGGTAGATACTCTCAAGGACATTTCGTAAAGAATTGGTTTATCCGCATTTATTAATTTGAATGACTTTGTATTAAATTCTGGGATTTGTTCATATGGTAATGGATTTATAATATTAATTGGCCAATCTTTTGTTGGACTTTTAATCCATGCTGGCCCTTTCCACCAAAGTTCTTGTTTTATCATTTGGGATGGTAGCTATCCCCTGGAAATGCAGTCACTTGGATTTTCCTTTCCCGAAACATGATAAAAACATTCAGGGCTAAGATTTTCATGTATTTTAGCAATTCTGTTACTTACAAAAACGGACCATCTATGCGGGGAAGATTTTATCCAAGAAAGAGTGATCATAGAGTCAGTAAATGCAAAAACATTGTCAATTGGATAACGAGGTTGTATTATGTTATACACATTACGAACAAGCTTGGAAAGAAGTACAGCGGCACATAACTCTAGTCTTGCTAAAGTAGTAGTTTTGATTGGTGCAACTTTTGATTTTGCGCATAAAATTTGCGTCTCAATTTCCTGTTTATGGTTAATTATTTGTAAATAAAGAACGCAGCCATACGCTTGTTGACTAGCGTCACAAAATGCAATTAAATTTACATTACAGTTTTTGCAAATTCCAACGTGTCTTGGAATTTTTAGTTTGGAGAGAAGTGGAAATTCTTCCATCAGATTTTTAAATTTATTACTAATGTGTGATGGAGAAACTTCATCCCAGCCAATTCCTGCATTCCATAACTCTTTTATTAATAATTTTGCATATAAAATGACCGGTGACACGAAACCTAATACGTCAAATAATTTTGCTACGGTTGACAGAATTATGCGTTTCGTACAATTTGACGTTTCAGTTTTTGAGGTTACAAAAGTATATGTGTCAGATTTAGGATTCCATGATAATCCAAGTATTTTTAACTGTTCATTTAATGACAGATCTATATTAGATTTATGAGATTCAGGAAGATTGTCAATAAGCGATGTACAATTGCTAGTCCATTTTACTAAGTCAAAGCCTCCAGCTGCAAATAATTTTATTAATTGTTGAATTAATGAAGATGCTTTGTCATAAGTTAAAATTGATGTGACAAAATCATCCATGTAAAGATCGCATTCAGCACAGTTTGCTGCTTCTGGGTAATTATGACGTTCGTCATTGGCAAGTTGACGTATGGTTCTCATAGCCAAGAATGGACTTGATTTAACTCCAAATGCTACAGTAGTGAATTAAAAGGTACGAATTACCTCCAATTCGTTGAAACGATAAAGAATTTTTTGAAATTTACGATGGGGATTTGTCATTCCGACTTGCAAATACATTTGTTTAATGTCAGCTGTCAGTGCATAAGGAAATAATCGAAATTTTATTAATAAATGAAAAAGATTAGTTTGTAAATTAGGACCTGCATATAATACATCATTTAATGACAATCCTGATTGAGTTTTAGCGCTAGCGTCTAATACAACTCGTACCTTGGTTGTCAATTTATCCTCGCGAATAACTGCATGATGAGGGATATAATAACCTTCTCCATCATCTTTTACTTCCTTAAGGTAACCCTTTTGTAAATATTCAGTCATAATATTGTTATACTGAATTCTTAATTCCTTTGACAGTTTAAGTTTTTTCTCTAAAAATAATAATCTACGTTCCGCTGTCACACGCGAATTGCCTAAAAGATTAGGATTTTTTTCAAAAGGTAAGTTCACAATATATCGTCCCGTTTTATTTCTTTCCACGGTTTCTGCATAAATTCTTTCACATTCAACATTCTCTGAGCTGTCAAATGATTTATGTGGAATTTCTTCCAAATCCCAAAATTTATGCATGCACGACTCTATAGCATCATTAGTAGGTGATGCAAATGAACAAAAGGATTCTGATTGACAGGATTGTGTATTTACTGATCTGTCAACTTCTCCCATTAAAATATAACCAAGTGTGGTGGAAAGTGCAGTTGGACATGAATCTATACGATCTGATAGCAATATAGAAGGAAATAGTTGGGCCCCCAGAATTATGTCAATAGTACTTGGCATATACCAAGTAGGATCTGCTAAATATAAATCTTTAAGGTTAGAATATTGACAAGTGTCAATTTTAAATAAAGGTAATTTATCAGTGATACTGTCAACTACTAAAGCATTTATGTTATAATGATTTGATGAAATTCTTGATTCAATTTTAATAGTGACATAACCATGTACTGGGCGGGTTGTTAAACCAATTCCCTTTATATTAGAATTAGTTAGCGGTGTGATTGTTAAATTTAGTAACTTGCAACAGTCAATCGTTATTATATTATTTTGTGAACCGTTATCAATTAAACATTTTACAGTTTTGTACTCATTATTTACGTCTTTAACTAGAACTTGTGCGGTAGAAAGCAAAATATGATTATTAATTTTATCAAATTTTAATGTGTGACAATAAGAACTGTCTGTTTCGTTAGTTTCTATATTATACTGTTTATCAAGGGTTGACAAATAACAGTGAGGATTATCTTTATCTTTATTTTCAATATTAGGTTGGTTTGGAATAAGTTTCTCATAATGTAAAAGAGAATGATGATTATTTTTGCATATGCCACAAGTATTTTTTGAAAAACATTTTATTGTAGAATGAGTTGTGGATAAACAGTTAACGCATCCTTGTTTTGATTTTATAAATTTAAATCGATCTTGTACCGATAGACTTCTAAATTTTGGACATTTAAAAAGTCGATTATGATATATATCATTACAAAAAATACAAGGATCAGAGTTTGAGTTATTTGATGACATTTTGGTGTCATTTTTGTTTTTAAATTTTCTTGAATTATCAGTTATCAAATATGAACGTGTAGTATGATTTATAGGTTTAGAAGAATAACTGGAACAGGCAACCCCAATTCGTTCAAGGACTTTAGATTGAAAACGTATAAAATCCAAAAAGCTTTGACATGTAGGAAATTCCTGATTTCGAACTGAGACTTCGTACTGTTTTACTATCTCAGGATCAACCTTTTTTAATGCACAATTTAAAAAGCAAAAATCCGCAATATCGGGAATTTCTAGTTGCTTTAAAGCAGAGATTGATGCAGTGAACTTGTTTACAAATGAAGATAGTTTGGAAGGATTTGTAGAGGCAGATTTAATGTCAAAAATATTATTTAGATAGCGTGTAGCTAACACTCGTTTATCTTGATAATCTGTTATTAAATTATACCAAATAGTTTGATAATTTTCTTCAGTGGGGAGTATGCCCCCTGTAGAATTTAAGGCATTTCCCTTTAATTTTCCAACAAGATACTGAATTCGTTGTGAATCAGTTAGTTGTTTGTTTTCATGAATGTTTACTTTAAAAGATTGGTAAAAAATAGGCCAATTTTCTAATTTGCCATCAAAAAAAGGAATGTCAATGGCAGGAAGTTTGATATGAACAGATTTATTTTCACTATTACCAATACTGGTATTGTCAATTTCGTTAGTCGTACCAGTATTAGTTTTAGTCATGATATTGCTACGAGTTTGACAAATTAAAGAATAATGTGAATCTACTGACATTAATATATCATAATTCGGTTCAAATTCTTCATCTAATTCAAACCCTGTCTCATTAGATTGAATTATAGTAGTTTTAAATTCTTCCCGAAGCAAATCAATTTTTGCAGTTTCATTTATAAAACGTTCATGCAAAGTAGTATCTGCAATACATTTATTTGCCAATTCAGATAAGTATGTAAATTTAGCTTCTAGGCTTTTAGTTAAGGCCTGAGCTGATTTTAATTTCGCCTTTAACCTTTTCTCTGCTTCTCGGCTCATAGTTTTAGAAAATTAAGAGAATAAAGGAATAAGGAATATCCGTGGAAGATCCGTGGAAGATCCGGCTCGAAGGACCAAAAATGTTTAGTAATAAAGTTATATGGACTGTATTTTATTTTTAATTTAAAGAATATTACTAAACATAGAATCGAAGGACCAGAGTGGTAAGAACGAAGACTGGTTCTATATATATATATAATTGATTGAAATATGATGAACTCTAACCTGTATAGTCTGGACACTCGTGCACTGAGGCGGTCGGACTTAGGTGAAGAGTGTTGGATTCTTCAGCTGCTCTGACGGACTCTAAAGACCAGCCTTGGGAAGTCGCTGCTCTGACGGACTCTGAAGACCAGCCTTGGGAAGTCGCTGAATCATTGCAGTACAGAAGAGATGCGGCAAGTCTATAGCTTGACGTCTTGTAGAATAATATAATAATCGGAGCACTTGCACTATTAAACGAAGCACTCGCAAAAGGTAGATTATATATGCAGAACGTTGTCTTCTTCCAGTAATTAACTGCCAGGATAGAGTCTTATCTTACACTCTTCCAATAACAGTGAATATGTAGAATTGTACAGCAGACCTCTCTGCTGCTATACGTTGTAAAGTGCAGGGTTAAATTGTAAAAATTCCAATATAATAATAAATTTAGATGTAGTTTATTTTCCGAAACATTTCATTTGTGTTCTTTTATTGATACACATAAAAAATAACTGTTGTTTACAAAACATTCAAATATTTATAACAAAAAACGTAACAACATAATTTTATGGAGGTCTAGATTTCATCATTCTCCATAGCAATCTATATACATATACCAGTCTTTTAAAACGCGCAAACATCTTCCCGCCGCGATAGCATGCAGATTTAAAGATTATAAGTTGAAATTATAATCAGCAATGTAAACAGGTGGTTTCATTGTTAGAATACTGTCATGTTGACAAAAGCTGTCATAACGACAAGAGAAGTTATTTGACAAAGAAAATGTACTGGGATAATTCAATAAATAAACAAATGCATAATAAGAAATGAAATAAACAATGTTTATTGATTTGGTAAAGGAAAAATTTTCGAGACAGGTCGTTTGTATGAACCGAATTTAGTTCGAATTAAAGCCACTCTCGCAATGTCATCTTTACCATAATAAATTTGTTCAATAATTCCTAATGGCCATTGCATTGGCATTGTATGTATTTCTTTTACAATGACTACTTGACCAACTTTTATAGTGTTGTTGGTTTGAAACCATTTTTGTCGTGTTTGCAATGTATTTAAATATTCCAATCTCCACTTGCTCCAGTATGAGCTAATTAAATTATCCAGCAATTTTTTACGAGTTCTCAAGTTGGGTTTAATTGATGAATCGTATGCTGGTAATTGTTGTAGTGGAGTTGACATTAAAAAATGTGCAGGAGTCAGAATTTCTAAATTGGGTTCAGAGCTTAGTGTGCATAAAGGTCTGGAATTTAGAATAGCTTCTATTTGAGTTAGCAGTGTAACTAACTCATCATAAGTTATTAATTGATCACCAATGACTCGATATAAATGTTTTTTGCAACTTTTTATGTTGGCTTCCCATAAACCGCCAAAGTTAGGGGATTGAGGAGGAATGGTTTTCCACTCAATTCTTTGATTATTAAGTTCATTGCTTAAAGAATCGCGGAATGGTTTTGCTTGAAGAAATTCATATAATTCATTTAGCTTGTTTTTTGCTCCTATAAAGGTGGTTGCATTATCTAAATACAAACAACCAATTGGGCCACGACGTGCAACGAATCTTTTAAAACTATTTATAAACGAGTTCACTGTTAAATCTGGCACTAACTCTAGTCTTGCTAAAGTAGTAGTTTTGATTGGTGCAACTTTTGATTTTGCGCATAAAATTTGCGTCTCAATGTCCTGTTTATGGTTAATTATTTGTAAATAAAGAACGCAGCCATACGCTTGTTGACTAGCGTCACAAAATGCAATTAAATTTACATTACAGTTTTTGCAAATTCCAACGTGTCTTGGAATTTTTAGTTTGGAAAGAAGTGGAAATTCTTCCATCACATTTTTAAATTTATTACTAATGTGTGATGGAGGAACTTCATCCCAGCCAATTCCTGCATTCCATAACTCTTTTATTAATAATTTTGCATATAAAATGACCGGTGACACGAAACCTAATACGTCAAATAATTTTGCTACGGTTGACAGAATTATGCGTTTCGTACAATTTGACGTTTCAGTTTTTGAGGTTACAAAAGTATATGTGTCAGATTTAGGATTCCATGATAATCCAAGTATTTTTAACTGTTCATTTAATGACAGATCTATATTAGATTTATGAGATTCAGGAAGATTGTCAATAAGCGATGTACAATTGCTAGTCCATTTTACTAAGTCAAAGCCTCCAGCTGCAAATAATTTTATTAATTGTTGAATTAATGAAGATGCTTTGTCATAAGTTAAAATTGATGTGACAAAATCATCCATGTAAAGATCGCATTCAGCACAGTTTGCTGCTTCTGGGTAATTATGACGTTCGTCATTGGCAAGTTGACGTATGGTTCTCATAGCCGAGAATGGACTTGATTTAACTCCAAATGCTACAGTAGTGAATTGAAAGGTACGAATTACCTCCAATTCGTTGAAACGATAAAGAATTTTTTGAAATTTACGATGGGGATTTGTCATTCCGACTTGCAAATACATTTGTTTAATGTCAGCTGTCAGTGCATAAGGAAATAATCGAAATTTTATTAATAAATGAAAAAGATTAGTTTGTAAATTAGGACCTGCATATAATACATCATTTAATGACAATCCTGATTGAGTTTTAGCGCTAGCGTCTAATACAACTCGTACCTTGGTTGTCAATTTATCCTCGCGAATAACTGCATGATGAGGGATATAATAACCTTCTCCATCATCTTTTACTTCCTTAAGGTAACCCTTTTGTAAATATTCAGTCATAATATTGTTATACTGAATTCTTAATTCCTTTGACAGTTTAAGTTTTTTCTCTAAAAATAATAATCTACGTTCCGCTGTCACACGCGAATTGCCTAAAAGATTAGGAATTTTTTCAAAAGGTAAGTTCACAATATATCGTCCCGTTTTATTTCTTTCCACGGTTTCTGCATAAATTCTTTCACATTCAACATTCTCTGAGCTGTCAAATGATTTATGTGGAATTTCTTCCAATTCCCAAAATTTATGCATGCACGACTCTATAGCATCATTAGTAGGTGATGCAAATGAACAAAAGGATTCTGATTGACAGGATTGTGTATTTACTGATCTGTCAACTTCTCCCATTAAAATATAACCAAGTGTGGTGGAAAGTGCAGTTGGACATGAATCTATACGATCTGATAGCAATATAGAAGGAAATAGTTGGGCCCCCAGAATTATGTCAATAGTACTTGGCATATACCAAGTAGGATCTGCTAAATATAAATCTTTAAGGTTAGAATATTGACAAGTGTCAATTTTAAATAAAGGTAATTTATCAGTGATACTGTCAACTACTAAAGCATTTATGTTATAATGATTTGATGAAATTCTTGATTCAATTTTAATAGTGACATAACCATGTACTGGGCGGGTTGTTAAACCAATTCCCTTTATATTAGAATTAGTTAGCGGTGTGATTGTTAAATTTAGTAACTTGCAACAGTCAATCGTTATTATATTATTTTGTGAACCGTTATCAATTAAACATTTTACAGTTTTGTACTCATTATTTACGTCTTTAACTAGAACTTGTGCGGTAGAAAGCAAAATATGATTATTAATTTTATCAAATTTTAATGTGTGACAATAAGAACTGTCTGTTTCGTTAGTTTCTATATTATACTGTTTATCAAGGGTTGACAAATAACAGTGAGGATTATCTTTATCTTTATTTTCAATATTAGGTTGGTTTGGAATAAGTTTCTCATAATGTAAAAGAGAATGATGATTATTTTTGCATATGCCACAAGTATTTTTTGAAAAACATTTTATTGTAGAATGAGTTGTGGATAAACAGTTAACGCATCCTTGTTTTGATTTTATAAATTTAAATCGATCTTGTACCGATAGACTTCTAAATTTTGGACATTTAAAAAGTCGATTATGATTTATATCGTTACAAAAAATACAAGGATCAGAGTTTGAGTTATTTGATGACATTTTGGTGTCATTTTTGTTTTTAAATTTTCTTGAATTATCAGTTATCAAATATGAACGTGTAGTATGATTTATAGGTTTAGAAGAATAACTGGAACAGGCAACCCCAATTCGTTCAAGGACTTTAGATTGAAAACGTATAAAATCCAAAAAGCTTTGACATGTAGGAAATTCCTGATTTCGAACTGAGACTTCGTACTGTTTTACTATCTCAGGATCAACCTTTTTTAATGCACAATTTAAAAAGCAAAAATCCGCAATATCGGGAATTTCTAGTTGCTTTAAAGCAGAGATTGATGCAGTGAACTTGTTTACAAATGAAGATAGTTTGGAAGGATTTGTAGAGGCAGATTTAATGTCAAAAATATTATTTAGATAGCGTGTAGCTAACACTCGTTTATCTTGATAATCTGTTATTAAATTATACCAAATAGTTTGATAATTTTCTTCAGTGGGGAGTATGCCCCCTGTAGAATTTAAGGCATTTCCCTTTAATTTTCCAACAAGATACTGAATTCGTTGTGAATCAGTTAGTTGTTTGTTTTCATGAATGTTTACTTTAAAAGATTGGTAAAAAATAGGCCAATTTTCTAATTTGCCATCAAAAAAAGGAATGTCAATGGCAGGAAGTTTGATATGAACAGATTTATTTTCACTATTACCAATACTGGTATTGTCAATTTCGTTAGTCGTACCAGTATTAGTTTTAGTCATGATATTGCTACGAGTTTGACAAATTAAAGAATAATGTGAATCTACTGACATTAATATATCATAATTCGGTTCAAATTCTTCATCTAATTCAAACCCTGTCTCATTAGATTGAATTATAGTAGTTTTAAATTCTTCCCGAAGCAAATCAATTTTTGCAGTTTCATTTATAAAACGTTCATGCAAAGTAGTATCTGCAATACATTTATTTGCCAATTCAGATAAGTATGTAAATTTAGCTTCTAGGCTTTTAGTTAAGGCCTGAGCTGATTTTAATTTCGCCTTTAACCTTTTCTCTGCTTCTCGGCTCATAGTTTTAGAAAATTAAGAGAATAAAGGAATAAGGAATATCCGTGGAAGATCCGTGGAAGATCCGTGGAAGATCCGGCTCGAAGGACCAAAAATGTTTAGTAATAAAGTGATATGGACTGTATTTTATTTTTAATTTAAAGAATATTACTAAACATAGAATCGAAGGACCAGAGTGGTAAGAACGAAGACTGGTTCTATATATATATATAATTGATTGAAATATGATGAACTCTAACCTGTATAGTCTGGACACTCGTGCACTGAGGCGGTCGGACTTAGGTGAAGAGTGTTGGATTCTTCAGCTGCTCTGACGGACTCTGAAGACCAGCCTTGGGAAGTCGCTGCTCTGACGGACTCTGAAGACCAGCCTTGGGAAGTCGCTAAATCGTTGCAGTACAGAAGAGATGCGGCAAGTCTATAGCTTGACGTCTTGTAGAATAATATAATAATCGGAGCACTTGCACTATTAAACGAAGCACTCGCAAAAGGTAGATTATATATGCAGAACGTTGTCTTCTTCCAGTAATTAACTGCCAGGATAGAGTCAAATCTTACACTCTTCCAATAACAGTGAATATGTAGAATTGTATAGCAGACCACTCTGCTGCTATACGTTGTAAAGTGCAGGGTTAAATTGTAAAAATTCCAATATAATAATAAATTTAGATGTAGTTTATTTTCCGAAACATTTCATTTGTGTTCTTTTATTGATACACATAAAAAATAACTGTTGTTTACAAAACATTCAAATATTTATAACAAAAAACGTAACAACATAATTTTATGGAGGTCTAGATTTCATCATTCTCCATAGCAATCTATATACATATACCAGTCTTTTAAAACGCGCAAACACTGTCATATTCATGTTTCTGTCGTGTATAACACCGTTTTTAAACGTATTTAAATTTTCATATACATGTATATGTCGTGTCTAATGGCTTATGTTTGCAAAATCAAGATAAAATAGCTGTTTTCAGCTTGCAAAAACATACAATATGCTGTTTTCAAGTATTTAAACTGTCATATTCAAGTTTCTGTCGTGTATAATAGCTAATGTTGGTGAAAGCAAGATATAAATGCTGTTTTAAGCATGCAAAAGCATACAAAACACCGTTTTCAAGTATTTAAACTGTCATATTCATGTTTCTGAAGTGTATAATAGCTAATGTTGGTGAAAGCAAGATAAAAATGCTGTTTTAAGCATGCAAAAGCATACAAAACACCGTTTTCAAGTATTTAAACTGTCATATTCATGTATATGTCGTGTGTAATGGCTTATGTTTGCAAAATCAAGATAAAATAGCTGTTTTCAGCTTGCAAAAACATACAAAATGCCGTTTTCAAGTATTTAAACTGTCATATTCATGTTTCTGTCGTGTATAATAGCTAATGTTGGTGAAAGCAAGATAAACATGCTGTTTTAAGCATGCAAAAGCATACAAAACACCGTTTTCAAGTATACAAACTGTCATATTCATGTATATGTCGTGTGTAATGGCTTATGTTTGCAAAATCAAGATATAATAGCTGTTTTCAGCTAGCAAAAACATACAAAACGCTGTTTTCAAATATATTAATTGTTATATTCATGTATATGTCGTGTGTAATGGCTAATGTTGGTGAAATCAAGATAAAAATGCTGTTTTAAGCATGCAAAAGCATACAAAATACCGTTTTCAAGTATTTAAACTGTCATATTCATGTATATGTCGTGTGTAATGGCTTATGTTTGCAAAATCAAGATCAAATAGCTGTTTTCAGCTTGCAAAAACATACAAAATGGTATTTTCAAGTATTTAAACTGTCATATTCATGTTTCTGTCGTGTATAATAGCTAATGTTGGTGAAAGCAAGATAAAAATGCTGTTTTAAGCATGCAAAAGCATACAAAACACCGTTTTCAAGTATTTAAACTGTCATATTCATGTATATGTCGTGCGTAATGGCTTATGTTTGCAAAATCAAGATAAAATACCTGTTTTCAGCTTGCAAAAACATACAAAATGCTGTTTTCAAGTATTTAAACTGTCATATCATGTTTCTGTCCTGTATAATAGCTAATGTTGGTGAAATCAAGATAAAAATGCTGTTTTAAGCATGCAAAAGCATACAAAACACCGTTTTTTAGTATTTAAACTGTCATATTCATGTATATGTCGTGTGTAATGGCTTATGTTTGCAAAATCAAGATAAATAAGCTGTTTTCAGCTTGCAAAAACATACAAAATGCTGTTTTCAAGTATTTAAATTGTTATACTCATGTATATGTCGTGTGTAACGGCTAATGTTGGTGAAATCAAGATAAAAATGCTGTTTTAAGCATTCAAAAGCATCCAAACACCTTTTTCAAGTATTTAAACTGTCATATTCATGTATATGTCGTGTGTAATGGCTTATGTTTGCAAAATCAAGATAAAATAGCTGTTTTCAGCTTGCAAAAACATACAAAATGCTGTTTTCAAGAATATAAACTGTCATATTCATGTTTCTGTCGTGTATAATAGCTAATGTTTGTGAAAGGAAGATAAAAGTGCTGTTTTAAGCATGCAAAAGCATACAAAACACCGTTTTCAAGTATTTAAACTGTCATATTCATGTTTCTGTCGTGTATAATAGCTAATGTTGGTGAAAGCAGGATAAAAATGCTGTTTTAAGCATGCAAAAGCATACAAAACACCGTTTTCAAGTATTTAAACTGTCATATTCATGTATATGTCGTGTGTAATGGCTTATGTTTGCAAAATCAAGATAAAATAGCTGTTTTCAGATTGGAAAAACATACAAAATGCTGTTTTCAAGTATTTAAACTGTCATATTCATGTTTCTGTCGTGTATAATAGCTAATGTTGGTGAAAGCAAGATAAACATGCTGTTTTAAGCATGCAAAAGCATACAAAACACCGTTTTCAAGTATACAAACTGTCATATTCATGTATATGTCGTGTGTAATGACTTATGTTTGCAAAATCAAGATATAATAGCTGTTTTCAGCTAGCAAAAACATACAAAACGCTGTTTTCAAATATTTAAATTGTTATATTCATGTATATGTCGTGTGTAATGGCTAATGTTGGTGAAATCAAGATAAAAATGCTGTTTTAAGCATGCAAAAGCATACAAAATACCGTTTTCAAGTATTTAAACTGTCATATTCATGTATATGTCGTGTGTAATGGCTTATGTTTGCAAAATCAAGATAAAATAGCTGTTTTCAGCTTGCAAAAACATACAATATGCTGTTTTCAAGTATTTAAACTGTCATATTCAAGTTTCTGTCGTGTATAATAACTAATGTTGGTGAAAGCAAGATAAAAATGCTGTTTTAAGCATGCAAAAGCATACAAAACACCGTTTTCAAGTATTTAAACTGTCATATTCATGTTTCTGTCGTGTATAATAGCTAATGTTTGTGAAAGGAAGATAAAAATGCTGTTTTAAGCATGCAAAAGCATACAAACCACCGTTTTCAAGTATTTAAACTGTCATATTCATGTTTCTGTCATGTATAATAGCTAATGTTGGTGAAAGCAAGATAAAAATGCTGTTTTAAGCATGCAAAAGCATACAAAACACAATTTTCAAGTATTTAAACTGTCATATTCATGTATATGTCGTGTGTAATAGCTTATGTCTGCAAAATCAAGATAAAATAGCTGTTTTCAGCTTGCAAAAACATACAAAATGCTGTTTTCAAGTATTTAAACTGTCATATTCATGTTTCTGTCGTGTATAATAGCTAATGTTGGTGAAAGGAAGATAAAAATGCTGTTTTAAGCATGCAAAAGCATACAAAACACCGTTTTCAAGTATTTAAACTGTCATATTCATGTATATGTCGTGTGTAATGGCTTATGTTTGCAAAATCAAGATAAAATAGCTGTTTTCAGCTTGGAAAAACATACAAAATGCTGTTTTCAAGTATTTAAACTGTCATATTCATGTTTCTGTCGTGTATAATAGCTAATGTTGGTGAAAGCAAGATAAACATGCTGTTTTAAGCATGCAAAAGCATACAAAACACCGTTTTCAAGTATACAAACTGTCATATTCATGTATATGTCGTGTGTAATGACTTATGTTTGCAAAATCAAGATATAATAGCTGTTTTCAGCTAGCAAAAACATACAAAACGCTGTTTTCAAATATTTAAATTGTTATATTCATGTATATGTCGTGTGTAATGGCTAATGTTGGTGAAATCAAGATAAAAATGCTGTTTTAAGCATGCAAAAGCATACAAAATACCGTTTTCAAGTATTTAAACTGTCATATTCATGTATATGTCGTGTGTAATGGCTTATGTTTGCAAAATCAAGATAAAATAGCTGTTTTCAGCTTGCAAAAACATACAATATGCTGTTTTCAAGTATTTAAACTGTCATATTCAAGTTTCTGTCGTGTATAATAACTAATGTTGGTGAAAGCAAGATAAAAATGCTGTTTTAAGCATGCAAAAGCATACAAAACACCGTTTTCAAGTATTTAAACTGTCATATTCATGTTTCTGTCGTGTATAATAGCTAATGTTTGTGAAAGGAAGATAAAAATGCTGTTTTAAGCATGCAAAAGCATACAAACCACCGTTTTCAAGTATTTAAACTGTCATATTCATGTTTCTGTCATGTATAATAGCTAATGTTGGTGAAAGCAAGATAAAAATGCTGTTTTAAGCATGCAAAAGCATACAAAACACAATTTTTAAGTATTTAAACTGTCATATTCATGTATATGTCGTGTGTAATAGCTTATGTCTGCAAAATCAAGATAAAATAGCTGTTTTCAGCTTGCAAAAACATACAAAATGCTGTTTTCAAGTATTTAAACTGTCATATTCATGTTTCTGTCGTGTATAATAGCTAATGTTGGTGAAAGGAAGATAAAAATGCTGTTTTAAGCATGCAAAAGCATACAAAACACCGTTTTCAAGTATTTAAACAGTCATATTCATTTATATATCGTGTGTAATGGCTTATGTTTGCAAAATCAAGATAAAATAGCTGTTTTCAGCTTGCAAAAACATACAAAATGCTGTTTTCAAGTATTTAAACTGTCATATTCATGTTTCTGTCGTGTATAATAGCTAATGTTGGTGAAAGCAAGATAAACATGCTGTTTTAAGCATGCAAAAGCATACAAAACACCGTTTTCAAGTATACAAACTGTCATATTCATGTATATGTCGTGTGTAATGACTTATGTTTGCAAAATCAAGATATAATAGCTGTTTTCAGCTAGCAAAAACATACAAAACGCTGTTTTCAAATATTTAAATTGTTATATTCATGTATATGTCGTGTGTAATGGCTAATGTTGGTGAAATCAAGATTAAAATGCTGTTTTAAGCATGCAAAAGCATACAAAATACCGTTTTCAAGTATTTAAACTGTCATATTCATGTATATGTCGTGTGTAATGGCTTATGTTTGCAAAATCAAGATAAAATAGCTGTTTTCAGCTTGCAAAAACATACAATATGCTGTTTTCAAGTATTTAAACTGTCATATTCAAGTTTCTGTCATGTATAATAGCTAATGTTGGTGAAAGCAAGATAAAAATGCTGTTTTAAGCATGCAAAAGCATACAAAACACCGTTTTCAAGTATTTAAACTGTCATATTCATGTTTCTGTCGTGTATAATAGCTAATGTTTGTGAAAGGAAGATAAAAATGCTGTTTTAAGCATGCAAAAGCATACAAACCACCGTTTTCAAGTATGTAAACTGTCATATTCATGTTTCTGTCATGTATAATAGCTAATGTTGGTGAAAGCAAGATAAAAATGCTGTTTTAAGCATGCAAAAGCATACAAAACACAGTTTTCAAGTATTTAAACTGTCATATTCATGTATATGTCGTGTGTATTAGCTTATGTCTGCAAAATCAAGATAAAATAGCTGTTTTCAGCTTGCAAAAACATACAAAATGCTGTTTTCAAGTATTTAAACTGTCATATTCATGTTTCTGTCGTGTATAATAGCTAATGTTGGTGAAAGGAAGATGAAAATGCTGTTTTAAGCATGCAAAAGCATACAAAACACCGTTTTCAAGTATTTAAACAGTCATATTCATTTATATATCGTGTGTAATGGCTTATGTTAGCAAAATCAAGATATAATAGCTGTTTTCAGCTAGCAAAAACATACAAAACGCTGTTTTCAAATATTTAAATTGTTATATTAATGTATATGTCGTGTGTAATGGCTAATGTTGGTGAAATCAAGATAAAAATGCTGTTTTAAGCATGCAAAAGCATACAAAATACCGTTTTCAAGTATATAAACTGTCATATTCATGAATATGTCGTGTGTAATGGCTTATGTTTGCAAAATCAAGATAAAATAGCTGTTTTCAGCTTGCAAAAACATACAAAATGCTATTTTCAAGTATTTAAACTGTCATATTCATGTTTCTGTCGTGTATAATAGCTAATGTTTGTGAAAGCAAGATAAAAATTCTGTTTTAATCATTCAAAAGCATACAAAACACCGTTTTCATGGATTTAAACTGTCATATTCATGTATATGTCGTGTGTAATGGCTTATGTTTGCAAAATCAAGATAAAATAGCAGTTTTCAGCTTGCAAAAACATACAAAATGCTATTTTCAAGTATTTAAACTGTCATATTCATGTTTCTGTCGTGTATAATAGCTAATGTTGGTGAAAGCAAGATAAAAATGCTGTTTTAATTATGCAAAAGCATACAAAACACCGTTTTCATGTATTTAAACTGTCATATTCATGTTTCTGTCGTGTATAATAGCTAATGTTGGTGAAAGCAAGATAAAAATGCTGTTTTTAGCATGCAAAAGCATACAAAACACCGTTTTCATGTATTTAAACTGTCATATTCATGGTTCTGTCGTGTATAATAGCTAATGTTGGTGAAAGCAAGATAAAAATGCTGTTTTAAGCTTGCAAAAGCATACAAAACACCGTTTTCAAGTATTTAAACTGTCATATTCATGTATATGTCGTGTGTAATGGCTTATGTTTGCAAAATCAAGATCAAATAGCTGTTTTCAGCTTGCAAAAACATACAAAATGGTATTTTCAAGTATTTAAACTGTCATATTCATGTTTCTGTCGTGTATAATAGCTAATGTTGGTGAAAGCAAGATAAAAATGCTGTTTTAAGCATGCAAAAGCATACAAAACACCGTTTTCAAGTATTTAAACTGTCATATTCATGTATATGTCGTGTGTAATGGCTTATGTTTGCAAAATCAAGATAAAATACCTGTTTTCAGCTTGCAAAAACATACAAAATGCTGTTTTCAAGTATTTAAACTGTCATATCATGTTTCTGTCCTGTATAATAGCTAATGTTGGTGAAATCAAGATAAAAATGCTGTTTTAAGCATGCAAAAGCATACAAAACACCGTTTTTTAGTATTTAAACTGTCATATTCATGTATATGTCGTGTGTAATGGCTTATGTTTGCAAAATCAAGATAAATAAGCTGTTTTCAGCTTGCAAAAACATACAAAATGCTGTTTTCAAGTATTTAAATTGTTATACTCATGTATATGTCGTGTGTAACGGCTAATGTTGGTGAAATCAAGATAAAAATGCTGTTTTAAGCATTCAAAAGCATCCAAACAACTTTTTCAAGTATTTAAACTGTCATATTCATGTATATGTCGTGTGTAATGGCTTATGTTTGCAAAATCAAGATAAAATAGCTGTTTTCAGCTTGCAAAAACATACAAAATACTGTTTTCAAGAATATAAACTGTCATATTCATGTTTATGTCGTGTATAATAGCTAATGTTTGTGAAAGGAAGATAAAAGTGCTGTTTTAAGCATGCAAAAGCATACAAAACACCGTTTTCAAGTATTTAAACTGTCATATTCATGTTTCTGTCGTGTATAATAGCTAATGTTGGTGAAAGCAGGATAAAAATGCTGTTTTAAGCATGCAAAAGCATACAAAACACCGTTTTCAAGTATTTAAACTGTCATATTCATGTATATGTCGTGTGTAATGGCTTATGTTTGCAAAATCAAGATAAAATAGCTGTTTTCAGCTTGGAAAAACATACAAAATGCTATTTTCAAGTATTTAAACTGTCATATTCATGTTTCTGTCGTGTAGGTATAATAGCTAATGTTGGTGAAAGCAAGATAAACATGCTGTTTTAAGCATGCAAAAGCATACAAAACACCGTTTTCAAGTATACAAACTGTCATATTCATGTATATGTCGTGTGTAATGACTTATGTTTGCAAAATCAAGATATAATAGCTGTTTTCAGCTAGCAAAAACATACAAAACGCTGTTTTCAAATATTTAAATTGTTATATTCATGTATATGTCGTGTGTAATGGCTAATGTTGGTGAAATCAAGATAAAAATGCTGTTTTAAGCATGCAAAAGCATACAAAACACCGTTTTCAAGTATACAAACTGTCATATTCATGTATATGTCGTGTGTAATGGCTTATGTTTGCAAAATCAAGATATAATAGCTGTTTTCAGCTAGCAAAAACATACAAAACGCTGTTTTCAAATATATTAATTGTTATATTCATGTATATGTCGTGTGTAATGGCTAATGTTGGTGAAATCAAGATAAAAATGCTGTTTTAAGCATGCAAAAGCATACAAAATACCGTTTTCAAGTATTTAAACTGTCATATTCATGTATATGTCGTGTGTAATGGCTTATGTTTGCAAAATCAAGATCAAATAACTGTTTTCAGCTTGCAAAAACATACAAAATGGTATTTTCAAGTATTTAAACTGTCATATTCATGTTTCTGTCGTGTATAATAGCTAATGTTGGTGAAAGCAAGATACAAATGCTGTTTTAAGCATGCAAAAGCATACAAAACACCGTTTTCAAGTATTTAAACTGTCATATTCATGTATATGTCGTGTGTAATGGCTTATGTTTGCAAAATCAAGATAAAATACCTGTTTTCAGCTTGCAAAAACATACAAAATGCTGTTTTCAAGTATTTAAACTGTCATATCATGTTTCTGTCCTGTATAATAGCTAATGTTGGTGAAATCAAGATAAAAATGCTGTTTTAAGCATGCAAAAGCATACAAAACACCGTTTTTTAGTATTTAAACTGTCATATTCATGTATATGTCGTGTGTAATGGCTTATGTTTGCAAAATCAAGATACATAAGCTGTTTTCAGCTTGCAAAAACATACAAAATGCTGTTTTCAAGTATTTAAATTGTTATACTCATGTATATGTCGTGTGTAACGGCTAATGTTGGTGAAATCAAGATAAAAATGCTGTTTTAAGCATTCAAAAGCATCCAAACACCTTTTTCAAGTATTTAAACTGTCATATTCATGTATATGTCGTGTGTAATGGCTTATGTTTGCAAAATCAAGATAAAATAGCTGTTTTCAGCTTGCAAAAACATACAAAATGCTGTTTTCAAGAATATAAACTGTCATATTCATGTTTCTGTCGTGTATAATAGCTAATGTTTGTGAAAGGAAGATAAAAGTGCTGTTTTAAGCATGCAAAAGCATACAAAACACCGTTTTCAAGTATTTAAACTGTCATATTCATGTTTCTGTCGTGTATAATAGCTAATGTTGGTGAAAGCAGGATAAAAATGCTGTTTTAAGCATGCAAAAGCATACAAAACACCGTTTTCAAGTATTTAAACTGTCATATTCATGTATATGTCGTGTGTAATGGCTTATGTTTGCAAAATCAAGATAAAATAGCTGTTTTCAGCTTGGAAAAACATACAAAATGCTGTTTTCAAGTATTTAAACTGTCATATTCATGTTTCTGTCGTGTATAATAGCTAATGTTGGTGAAAGCAAGATAAACATGCTGTTTTAAGCATGCAAAAGCATACAAAACACCGTTTTCAAGTATACAAACTGTCATATTCATGTATATGTCGTGTGTAATGACTTATGTTTGCAAAATCAAGATATAATAGCTGTTTTTAGCTAGCAAAAACATACAAAACGCTGTTTTCAAATATTTAAATTGTTATATTCATGTATATGTCGTGTGTAATGGCTAATGTTGGTGAAATCAAGATAAAAATGCTGTTTTAAGCATGCAAAAGCATACAAAATACCGTTTTCAAGTATTTAAACTGTCATATTCATGTATATGTCGTGTGTAATGGCTTATGTTTGCAAAATCAAGATAAAATAGCTGTTTTCAGCTTGCAAAAACATACAATATGCTGTTTTCAAGTATTTAAACTGTCATATTCAAGTTTCTGTCGTGTATAATAGCTAATGTTGGTGAAAGCAAGATAAAAATGCTGTTTTAAGCATGCAAAAGCATACAAAACACCGTTTTCAAGTATTTAAACTGTCATATTCATGTTTCTGTCGTGTATAATAGCTAATGTTTGTGAAAGGAAGATAAAAATGCTGTTTTAAGCATGCAAAAGCATACAAACCACCGTTTTCAAGTATTTAAACTGTCATATTCATGTTTCTGTCATGTATAATAGCTAATGTTGGTGAAAGCAAGATAAAAATGCTGTTTTAAGCATGCAAAAGCATACAAAACACAATTTTCAAGTATTTAAACTGTCATATTCATGTATATGACGTGTGTAATAGCTTATGTCTGCAAAATCAAGATAAAATAGCTGTTTTCAGCTTGCAAAAACATACAAAATGCTGTTTTCAAGTATTTAAACTGTCATATTCATGTTTCTGTCGTGTATAATAGCTAATGTTGGTAAAAGGAAGACAAAAATGCTGTTTTAAGCATGCAAAAGCATACAAAACACCGTTTTCAAGTATTTAAACAGTCATATTCATTTATATATCGTGTGTAATGGCTTATGTTTGCAAAATCAAGATAAAATAGCTGTTTTCAGCTTGCAAAAACATACAAAATGCTGTTTTCAAGTATTTAAACTGTCATATTCATGTTTCTGTCGTGTATAATAGCTAATGTTGGTGAAAGCAAGATAAACATGCTGTTTTAAGCATGCAAAAGCATACAAAACACCGTTTTCAAGTATACAAACTGTCATATTCATGTATATGTCGTGTGTAATGACTTATGTTTGCAAAATCAAGATATAATAGCTGTTTTCAGCTAGCAAAAACATACAAAACGCTGTTTTCAAATATTTAAATTGTTATATTCATGTATATGTCGTGTGTAATGGCTAATGTTGGTGAAATCAAGATTAAAATGCTGTTTTAAGCATGCAAAAGCATACAAAATACCGTTTTCAAGTATTTAAACTGTCATATTCATGTATATGTCGTGTGTAATGGCTTATGTTTGCAAAATCAAGATAAAATAGCTGTTTTCAGCTTGCAAAAACATACAATATGCTGTTTTCAAGTATTTAAACTGTCATATTCAAGTTTCTGTCATGTATAATAGCTAATGTTGGTGAAAGCAAGATAAAAATGCTGTTTTAAGCATGCAAAAGCATACAAAACACCGTTTTCAAGTATTTAAACTGTCATATTCATGTTTCTGTCGTGTATAATAGCTAATGTTTGTGAAAGGAAGATAAAAATGCTGTTTTAAGCATGCAAAAGCATACAAACCACCGTTTTCAAGTATGTATACTGTCATATTCATGTTTCTGTCATGTATAATAGCTAATGTTGGTGAAAGCAAGATAAAAATGCTGTTTTAAGCATGCAAAAGCATACAAAACACAGTTTTCAAGTATTTAAACTGTCATATTCATGTATATGTCGTGTGTATTAGCTTATGTCTGCAAAATCAAGATAAAATAGCTGTTTTCAGCTTGCAAAAACATACAAAATGCTGTTTTCAAGTATTTAAACTGTCATATTCATGTTTCTGTCGTGTATAATAGCTAATGTTGGTGAAAGGAAGATGAAAATGCTGTTTTAAGCATGCAAAAGCATACAAAACACCGTTTTCAAGTATTTAAACAGTCATATTCATGTATATGTCGTGTGTAATGGCTTATGTTTGCAAAATCAAGATAAAATAGCAGTTTTCAGCTTGCAAAAACATACAAAATGCTATTTTCAAGTATTTAAACTGTCATATTCATGTTTCTGTCGTGTATAATAGCTAATGTTGGTGAAAGCAAGATAAAAATGCTGTTTTAATTATGCAAAAGCATACAAAACACCGTTTTCATGTATTTAAACTGTCATATTCATGTTTCTGTCGTGTATAATAGCTAATGTTGGTGAAAGCAAGATAAAAATGCTGTTTTTAGCATGCAAAAGCATACAAAACACCGTTTTCTTGTATTTAAACTGTCATATTCATGGTTCTGTCGTGTATAATAGCTAATGTTGGTGAAAGCAAGATAAAAATGCTGTTTTAAGCTTGCAAAAGCATACAAAACACCGTTTTCATGTATTTAAACTGTCATATTCATTTATATATCGTGTGAAATGGCTTATGTTAGCAAAATCAAGATATAATAGCTGTTTTCAGCTTGCAAAAACATACAATATGCTGTTTTCAAGTATTTAAACTGTCATATTCATGTTTCTGTCGTGTATAATAGCTAATGTTGGTGAAAGGAAGATAAAAATGCTGTTTTAAGCATGCAAAAGCATACAAAACACCGTTTTCAAGTATTTAAACAGTCATATTCATTTATATATCGTGTGTAATGGCTTATGTTAGCAAAATCAAGATATAATAGCTGTTTTCAGCTTGCAAAAACATACAAAATGCTGTTTTCAAGTATTTAAATTGTTATATTCATGTATATGTCGTGTGTAACGGCTAATGTTGGTGAAATCAAGATAAAAATGCTGTTTTAAGCATGCAAAAGCACCCAAACACCTGCTACGTGTTTGCACTCGGCGTGCCAATGTTGCTATATCGAACCCGGGATCTTAAGGTTTGAACCTCGGCTAAACTCAGTGAAGACGGGGTGAGTCGGGGAATTGTATTGTTGAGGGCGCCAGTCGGCCAGAGCCTCAAGCGGTCCAACCTAATTTCGTTGACCGACGAATAAATCGAGCTCGGATTAGGAAGGGGTGAGAAAATGGCAATCAAAATAATATTACGCATTCACGAGTAGACTTGACAGCTATATTAATTTAAAGAAAAGGCAAGGTAAAAGTACAGATCATTAAACAAACTATTAAACTCCTCAGTAACAAATCTAGTCAAGAGGAAAATTAATGTAGAAAAAAAAACAAAAGAAAGTAAACTGAAGCAGTGGGTCGTTGTGTTTCAGTAGTATCTAGGACGGCTAAGTTGGCGTAGTTGCCTAGATGAACAAAAGGCGCTAATAATAAAATCACGGCGGCTCGGTGGTACCAGCGAACGCGACGCGAGCGCGGAATTAGAGCAGACGCAGCCCTAATCACTAACACGACGCACGAACAACACACTAACCGTGCATCAACGCACAAACAAATTTGATCTAGTGAATCAATATGAAACACTTGACTAGACCTAACAGTCAGTGAGTAAATTAACATAAAATAATTAACGTAATAAACTGTCAATGGAGCGTCAAACATAAATAATAATAAACAGTTCAAAATAAATGAGAAAATAAAATGGTTCGCTTAGCTGAGCTGAGATCCAGACGATGGTAGTGAACAGCGCTACGGTCGACGAGGCTGAAGGCCGGTTGGCGGATGAGCTCGAAGCTTCCCGAAGTGGCAATCCGCTGACGAATGATTTCCAAGATGGCGCAAGGCTCGTAGCGATGGAACGATGCTCGAATCGAGGTGACGTCATTCGCAAGATGGACAATGGAATGATTCGTACTCGTAATGGTTAATTGGAATACGAATTCACGATGTAGAATAGATGAACCATATGAGTTTCAACGGAAACTCAAAGTGTAACCAAACACAAAAATAAACGTAAAAGTAAACGTAAACGTAAAACGTAAACGTAAAAAAAAGCGTAGAAAAAAAAAACGTAGAAAAAAAACGTAGAAAAAAAACGTAGAAAAAAAAAACCTGAAAATAAATTTGTAATTAGGTCAATGTAAAAAGGCGGGTCTTCGCAGCAAAACGGGTTTTAAATTAATTTACCTGAGATCTTGTGCGGTTTTAAAGCGTAGAGAGTTATCTTGCTCGAAATTGAATCCGGATAAATCCGTAGAATTATTCAAAATACTCAAACAAATTCCAAATAGTGGTGCTACTTCGAATCCCAACAATGGTTTTCAAAATGTACGCAAACTGATTGCAAATCACAAAATTGAATTCTCAAAAAAAATAGCACGACTTTCGAGGTTGAAAGTACTCAAAACAATGGCTGATAAAAACCGTTAAACATAATTACTTGAAAGAAAATCTAGTTTGGTCATGCATTTATTAATTAAATTTAATAGGTTGGCATCAAATTGCTGCGTCGAACCAAGGGCTTTTTTACATTATAACCCAATCACGAAGAATGAAATGCATCCCGGTAAGAAAGGTTGCTTCAATTTGGGCGGAATAAACGATGAAAACGAATTCAGAAAATAGATACAAACACAACAATCGAAGATTGTAATATTCACAACTTAAGGGAAATAGGATAGGATAATGGATAAATGCAACTACGTAAAATGTAAAACTAATATCTTTGACCAAATGTTATTTTAAATAAATATCGCTACAGTACGTGGCGCGCTCGAACAGCAACGGTAAAACAAGGAACCAAATTAAATTAACAAATGTCAACAACAAAATTAATTACCAACAAAGAATTAAGTAAGTGAAGCTAAGTTATAAAAATTACAAAATGAAATGGCGTTACGGTGAAAGAGGAAACAAAACTAAGGTAGGTGTTATTTTAATTGTGAAATACTACTGATTTTATTTTACTAATTTAAAATATATTTTTAGGTTAGAATGAAAAGATTGAAGGAAAGGATAATATTCTAGGATTTTGGAAAATAGGATCAAAGGACGAAATTGGAACGTTACAAATCCCCCCTTCGCTCCCGTGAGGTGAAATTCCCAATTTAACCTCAACAACTACAACTATAACAAAGTAAATAGCTAATCGTTATCCGTATCGTCGGCAGGTGGTCCGTTCTTTAAATCTTTTATATGCCAAGTACCCCGGTCTCTTCCTTCTGCATCAACAAGCTTATAAATCAAATCCGAGACCTTTTGTTGTACTGTAAATGGTCCGACATATTTTGGAGCGAGTTTATGAGCAAAATAATCGGCTGCGTTGATAGTTGAAAATTTTTTCGCCAAACTTTATCTCCTTCATGAAACTGGGCTGGAAGGCGACGAAGATTATATTGCGCACTATTACGCACATATGCCTGATCCAAGCGTTTCCTGATCTCGACATAAATTTTCTTAAAACCATCAGGCCGTATTTCTTTAACATTTTCGCGTGCATATTCGACTTTCCCGTCGCCTTGAATTGCGGCACGCGAATATTCCTCGCCAGAAAGAATGTGTTCACGTCCAAAGTTCACAAAAAAGGGCGTGAAGCCTATGACGTCATGACTCAGAGTACGTACAGCGTAAGTGACACGAGCTAAATATTTTCCCCAAGTTCGATGGTTATCCTTTACGTACGAAGCTAACATACATTTAATTACACGATTAACTCGTTCGGTGGGATTATTCTGCGGGTGGTAAAGTGCATTATAAAGTATTTTTGTTTTGTAACTGCTACAGAGGTTACGAAACTCCTTGCTGCGAAATTGTACACCATTATCACAGATAATAGACTGTGGTACACCATACATCAAAAATAGATCATTCTCAACATGTTTGACTATTGCCTGTGCGGTGGATTTTCTCAAAGGAAAGGTAAGTACGTACTTGCTATAGTAATCACATATGACTAATATAAAACGATGACCGTTAGATGATGGAGGTAATGGTCCCATGATATCCATACTAACCAACTGAAAAGGTCGGTAAACCCGTGGCTTAGCAGACCCCATAAGACCTGGTGGTGCTTTTTGCACTGCTTTACATTCAATACATGTGACGCACTTCCGTATGTAAGCTGAAACATCAGCGCGCATTTTCGGCCAATAATATTTGTGACACAACTTCTTGTATGTTTTTGATACTCCAGGATGTCCAGAAGTAGGTGCATCATGAGCTTCAGCTAAAATTGCTTGACGTTTTTCTTTTGGCACTACTAATTTCCAGCGATCCTCCTCGTCGCTAAGTTCAGGTATAGACGATTTTATATATTTGTACAACATTTTATCATTTTCATTTACACACCATGACTGATATTTTTTGCGTTGTTTTAGGACTTTCTCCTTCATAGAGTTATACCATTTATCCGTGGAATCGGAGCAAATAGGGCTAACTAACGTAACATCAGCTACAGGAACTGAACGAGATAAACAGTCAGGTACCAGGTGATCTTTTCCTTTCCGATGTACTAGCGTAAAATCAAATTGTTGCAGACGAATAGCCCAGCGACACAACTTGCCTGTCGACTGGTTAAAGTTCATCAACCATTGCAAAGAATGGTGATCGGTAATTACAGTAAATCTCATGCCTTCTAAATATGGACGTAATTTTTCTAAGGCCCAAACCACTGCGAGACATTCACGTTCTGTAGTATGATAATTTTGCTCCTGTTTTGAAAGTGAGCGACTCAAATAACATATGACACGTTCTTCTCCACCTAAAGTTTGTGTCAACACCGCGCCTAAACCATACGCACTGGCGTCAGTTTGCACAACAAAGGGTTGACTAAAATCTGGGCAAGTTAAAATTGGAGCTGAGACCAAACATTCTTTAAGCTTATTAAAGGAAAGCTGACATTCTTCTGTCCATGAAAATTTTTGACCTTTTCTCATTAATCGGCATATGGGTGAAACTACTGTGGAAAAATTCGGTACGAAACGCCTGTACCAAGATGCCATTCCTAGAAAACTTCTAACATCTTTAACTGTTTTAGGACTTGGTATATTCAAGATTGCCTCCACTTTTTCCGGATCTACTCTTAATCCTAAATGATCAACAATATAACCTAAATACTTTATCTGGGGACGACAAAAATGACTTTTCTCACGACTAACAGTTAAGCCTGCATTTATCAATCGATCAAAGATTTTTCCTAGAATTTCCAAGTGAGTAGAAAATGATTCAGATACGACGACAATATCGTCCAAATAAACGAATACGTACGGTTCCAGGTCACATCCGAGAACTGTGTCAATCAATCTCTGCCAAGTTGCTGGTGCATTGGTCAGACCAAAAGGCATTCTGGTGAATTGATATAACCCACGACCGGGGATGGTGAAAGCAGTAATTTCCCGACTTTCTGGCTTGACTGGAATCTGCCAGTAGGCGGATTTAATATCGAGTGAACTGATATATTTAGCTCCACGTAATCTATCTAAAATAGCTGACACATATGGTATAGGGTAAGCATTCTTTATTAACGCGTCTAAAGTCTACGCAAAAACGATAAGTTCCGTCTTTCTTTGGTACCATCAATATAGGTGATGACCATGGGCTCGTAGATGGCTCTATGATACCGTCCTTTAACATGTTGTCTAATTCGTTATTGATGTGCTGCTGTATTACTGGAGAAACGGGGTAATACCGTTGTTTGATCGGCGGGGAGTCTACCAAGATTTCATGTGAAACCAGGTGCGTACATCCTAACGAAGAACCCATAACTTTCCATTTTTCTTCCAAAAAATTGTCCAATATTACTTGTTGTTCTAATGTCAAACTACATGAAGGTGGAGTTTCCGAAATAGAGCAGACAGGTTCACTGGCCGAAAAATACCATACATCTCGTTTCAAATCCGGGACGATTCCCATAATTCGCCAGAAATCTAATCCTAAAATTAAAGTATGATTTACGGAAGGAACGACAAGAAAATCTACTAAATTAATTTTGTCCAGCAAACGTACTGGTGCTGTCAACGAACCGATGCTTGAACATGACTCTCCGTTAGCCACAAGACAATCCGGTGTATCTCTTATATCTAAATCTAAATTAAATTCTTTAATAATTTCCCATCCTTTACCACCAATAATAGAACGAGATGCCCCTGAATCTAATAAACCAATGAAGTCTGTGCCGAAAATAGATACTTTCAGGTATGGTCTTTCGTCACGACCTAAATGCGAAAAAATATAGTCCAGAATTACTGACGTGTGTTGAAAGATTGGTTTTTCTGACTGGTTGAGTTGGCCGCTTTAACGGAAAGAGACTTTACGCGACCGTTTAATGCCTCCTGTTTCCGTTTCCCTGACACTTAGGACAATTACGCGAGATTACTCCTACTTCTCCACATTTATAACAATATACTCTACGCGATTCTCGACAATCGACCGCTTTATGTCCACGAGAGCGACAGTTCCAACAAAGTAAGTCATTTCGGTTATTTGCGCGTGCATTCGATACTTCGGTTGCTGAAATACGAGAACGTGGTCGTTGATACGCGAGATCCGTCTCTAATGATTGATTGACCGTCGGTGGCGCTTTAAATTGTTGAGTTCTTGTATTTATGGATTCCAGTTGACTGCACATGGTGTCCAATTCCTCAACTGATTCTACTGTATGCAGACCTAATCCTACCTGTAAATAGGGTAATAAATTTCGACGAATATACACAATGCGCTCTGTATCCTTAGGACGTTTTCGTAGCCGCTTAAACAGACCTTCCATATTTGCAATAAACACTGATACCTTTTCCTCATTGCCTTGAGTTCTGTTTCTAATTTCATCCCAAAGGTTGTATTCGTAGTCGCAGGGCAGAAAAGTATCCCTTAACGATTGTACTAATGCATCCCAATCGTAGAGGTTGTCACGTTTCGCTCTAAACCAGGTGAGTGCTTTCCCTGTAAATAATTCTACAGCTGACTGAAATAATTGCTCTTTCTTTACAGCACGAGCTATACGCAGCTCTTCAACACGCTCGAGAAAATTTGAAACGTTAGACTCTCCATCATAAGTCACATTCCACTTATGGACCGGATAATAAGAATTGTTAGCGTCATTTCGGGAGGTTTGTGGAGTCAAAACAGATGTCAAACGATCCAACACTTGTGCTAACTGATTATATTCTGGGACAGTAGGTACCGTAGATTGATTTGCAGGAGATTCCTCCAGTAAACTTGAGTGATGCGGGACTTGTGGTTCTTCTTCTGGTTCATGCAACGATTTCTCATGCTCAGCCATCAAGATTGCCGATGCTTGTGCCGAAAATTTACATTTTGCGTCAAACAAATATTTCTCAACTCGCTTAATTAGTGAATCTACAGTTTTCTTATGATCTGGATCACGTATACGTTTTAATCGCAGTAAAACATGGGTCAAACGCGTACTTAATTTAGCATACTCGTTCTGGTAATTTTCCGTATTGAAGTTATCTATCGCTATCCCTAAGTCGTTTAATTTCTTTTCACAGATACTAACTTCTTTGGCCGATTCCAATGGCAGTTCATAGGATTCTGTATCGATACTATTGGCATATTCAGTACGCAAAATTTCTCGAAGTTTCGCTCGTTTATCAGAGACGTTACCTGCATGGGGAATGTTGCGAAGCAATAACTCATATGAGAGTTCATCAGAAAGTAGACGATGGGCATCCATTCTAACTTCCATTGTATATAATATATGATAAAAAAAAACTAACTTCCCTAAATATATCCTAACACAACTAAATACAATACTAATTTCTCTAAATAAATATCCACCAAATAATTCATAAAACAAATAAAGGTAGCAAGAGTGAATGAGAGAGAGAGAAAAGAATATTCACGAATGTAATACTATGAAACAAAAGTTACTCGCGAAATAAAACAACTTGCAGATGTCAAAACTACAATGCCAAATTCTATACGTACGATAGTGCAATGCGAAATATGTGATATAAGGCCTCACGTTCGAAAAAAATTTGCTACGTTGCCCCACACGGTGGGTGCCAAAATTTTAATGCTACGTGTTTGCACTCGGCGTGCCAATGTTGCTATATCGAACCCGGGATCTTAAGGGTTGAACCTCGGCTAAACTCAGTGAAGACGGGGTGAGTCGGGGAATGTTATTGTTGAGGGCGCCAGTCGGCCAGAGCCTCAAGCGGTCCAACCTAATTTCGTTGACCGACGAATAAATCGAGCTCGGATTAGGAAGGGGTGAGAAAATGGCAATCAAAATAATATTACGCATTCACGAGTAGACTTGACAGCTATATTAATTTAAAGAAAAGGCAAGGTAAATGTACAGAACATTAAACAAACTATTAAACTCCTCAGTAACAAATCTAGTCAAGAGGAAAATTAATGTAGAAAAAAAAAACAAAAGAAAGTAAACTGAAGCAGTGGGTCGTTGTGTTTCAGTAGTGTCTAGGACGTGTGGCAGCTGCCATATATCAATCATATATCCTCCGATCTATGTTGGTATCATTTCAATTTTGGCACTGCAGCAAGAAAATGTACACCACCGTGTCGCTTTAAGGATTCATTGGCCCCTACTCCTATAAGTTCGTATAACAAGTATAAATTTAACAATAACTCTAATAATTGTCCTCTTCTTTCAAGCACACAATTAACTCCTACAAAGAGACAAAATTTGTTCTACATAACAGATAAAACTACGGGACATCGTTTCCTAGTTGATACTGGAGCTGAGGTTAGTATTCTTAAGTATCAATCACATCAAAATTTACATAAACAATCTCTATCATTACAAGCTGTCAATAATTCTTCCATTCCAACATACGGATCAAAAACTCTTACATTAGATTTTGATTTAAATAAAAGGTTTACATGGAATTTCATAATCGCTGACATTAAAAATTCAATTATTGGAGCTGATTTCTTAAGTTTTTTTAATTTGATAGTTGACATACGTCATAAAATTTTATCAATCAAATCTATTGACCAATTCTCATTATCCAATTTAGAAATTCAAAATATTAATAAAGCAACTAATAATGAAACTGAACAATACTGTCCTTTCAAATATATCTTATCACAATTTCCTTCTTTGACAAACCCATTAACACAGGATCGCCAAATCAAACATTCAATTAAACACGACATTATAACAACAGGTTCACCTGTTTTTTCGCGACCTCGTAGATTAGACCCAGAACGATTAATTATTGCAAAAAATGAATTCGATTCTTTACTTAAGCAAGGAATTATTAGACCCTCTTCTAGTTGCTGGTCTTCTGCACTTCATATGGTTAAAAAGAAGGATAGTGTAGAATGGCGTCCATGTGGAGATTACCGCGAATTGAATAATATTACAGTTCCCGACCGCTACCCTATTCCTCACATACAAGATTGTAGCTATAATTTACACAATACTACTATATTTTCTAAAATCGATTTAGTAAAAGCTTATAATCAAATTCCAATGGAACCTTCAGCTATTCCTAAGACAGCAATAAGTACCCCATTTGGATTATACGAATATATATTTATGCCCTTTGGCCTTCGAAATAGCGCTCAAACTTTTCAGAGGTTTATTGACCAGGTAATTCAGGGATTTAATTTTTGTTTTGCATATATTGACGATTTGTTAATTTCCAGTAAAAATATAGAAGAACACAAAATACACTTAAATTTAATTTTTAATCGTTTACAGAAATTTGGCATCTTAATAAATGAAAAAAAATGTGAATTTGGTAAAACCGAAATAAATTTTTTAGGACATCATATCTCTAAAGACGGCATAACCCCTTTACCTGAAAAGATATTGGCAATCCAAGAATTTCCTTTACCAAAAACACAACGCGAGTTACGAAAATTTTTAGGTTTAATTAACTTCTACCATAGATTCATTCCTAAATGCGCTTCTATATTACAACCTATCAATAAGTTAATAGATAACTCTAAAAATGGTAACAAATCAGTCAGTTGGGATGCACTTGCATTATTGTCATTTAAAAATATTAAAAAAACGATAATTAAAAAAGTTACTTTAAGTTTTCCGCAACCAAATGCCCCTATCATCGTTATGGTAGACGCTTCAAATACTGGATTAGGAGGAGTTTTACAACAATTAGTTGATAATTCATGGAAACCACTTGCTTTTTTTTCTCGTGCTCTAACACCAACAGAAACTAAATACAGTACATTTATCCGTGAATTACTAGCTATTTATGCATCAATAAAGAAATTTCGGTATTTCCTGGAAGGACGCGAATTTACAATCCTAACTGATCATAAACCACTTACATATTCTTTAGCAAAGAATTCTAACACATGTTCTCCCAGAGAATTAAGACAATTAGATTACATTTCACAATTCACAAATGATATTAGACATATATCTGGTAAAGAGAACATCATCGCTGATACTTTATCTCGTGCTCATATTGACTCATTTTATATAGCAAAAAATATCGATTATGAAGAAATAGCAAATTTACAAATTACAGATCAAGAATTATTGGCTTTAAAAAATAATCCAAATTCAACATTAAAATTTGAAGACATTCCACTAGATAATACTAATTTAGTTATAACTTGTGATACTTCCACAGGCATAATGCGTCCATTCATTCCAAAAATATTTCGTAAACAAATATTCAATCAACTACATTTTTTATCACATCCTGGTATAAAAGCTTCACAGAAACTTATTTCAAGCAGATTTGTCTGGAAAAATATTAACACAGATATAAAAGAATGGACTAAGAATTGCATAGAATGTCAAAAATCAAAAGTCAATAAACATTCAAAAACGCCATTGGAAAATTTTACTTTACCATCAGCTAGATTTGATGAAATCCATATTGATTTAATTGGCCCTTTACCTTGTTCTAATGGATTTCATTATATTTTAACTTGCATTGATAGATTCACACGTTGGCCAGAGGCGATTCCTATCACTGACATTTCAGCTGAAATTGTTGCAAAAGCTTTCATTTCTGGATGGATTTCGCGCTTTGGGGTTCCCTCATACATAACTACTGATCGCGGAGTACAGTTTGAATCGCGATTAATGACACAATTAACACAAACTCTAGGTTCACACAGAATAAGAACAACAGCATATCATCCTCAGTCCAATGGGTTGGTTGAAAGATTTCACCGTCAATTAAAAACTTCTTTAAAAACACATAATAAATATAGTAATTGGTTTGATATATTACCAATTGTTTTATTGGGTATTAGAACTGCTGTTAAAGAATCAATAAATTGCTCAGTTTCTGAATTAGTTTATGGAACTTCACTTTGTTTACCAGGTCAATTTTTTTGTAAGAGTAAAAAATTAGATGATGCTGAACTACCAAATTATTTAAATAAGTTTAAAAATTACATCTCAAATTTAAAGCCAGTTCCAGTAAATAATCACAACAAATCAAAAATATTCTTAAGTAAAGATTTATTTACAACTTCTCATGTTTTTATACGTAAAGATGGCATTAAGAAATCCCTAGAACAACCTTATGATGGCCCTTTTGAAGTAATTGAACGTTTTCCTAAATTTTTTGCACTAAATATTAATTCAAAAAAGGAAATAGTCTCTATTGACAGGTTAAAACCAGCTTTCTTCTCTGATTGATACTCGAGGATACTATAACGCTTCTATTTTTTTCCCTTGTTTTTTATATTTTTAATTATTGCTATTACCCTTGTTATGATTATATTTATATTTGTTATTCGACATTTTGTTTTTGGGGGGGACGAGTGTGGCAGCTGCCATATATTTTTATGACATTTTTCATGTCAAACAAATTGTATTATCAAGTATGTATTTTTGTTGTTAAAATGTTTTTTGAGGAATCAAATAGTTACGGTTGTTGTTGTTGTTTTGTTAATATTTAATAAATAAACATATATTTTTCATACTGTCAATATTTTATAATTTAAATAAAATACAATACATAAATACCTTTACAGACGGCTAAGTTGGCGTAGTTGCCTAAATGAACAAAAGGCGCTAATAATAAAATCACGGCGGCTCGGTGGTACCAGCAAACGCGACGCGAGCGCGGAATTAGAGCAGACGCAGCCCTAATCACTAACACGACGCACGAACAACACACTAACCGTGCATCAACGCACAAACAAATTTGATCTAGTGAATCAATATGAAACACTTGACTAGACCTAACAGTCAGTGAGTAAATTAACATAAAATAATTAACGTAATAAACTGTCAATGGACGCTGAGCGTCAAACATAAATAATAATAAACAGTTCAAAATAAATGAGAAAATAAAATGGTTCGCTTAGCTGAGCTGAGATCCAGACGATGGTAGTGAACAGCGCTACGGTCGACGAGGCTGAAGGCCGGTTGGCGGATGAGCTCGAAGCTTCCCGAAGTGGCAATCCGCTGACGAATGATTTCCAAGATGGCGCAAGGCTCGTAGCGATGGAACGATGCTCGAATCGAGGTGACGTCATTCGCAAGATGGACAATGGAATGATTCGTACTCGTAATGGTTAATTGGAATACGAATTCACGATGTAGAATAGATGAACCATATGAGTTTCAACGGAAACTCAAAGTGTAACCAAACACAAAAATAAACGTAAAAGTAAACGTAAACGTAAAACGTAAACGTAAAAAAAAGCGTAGAAAAAAAAAACGTAGAAAAAAAAACGTAGAAAAAAAAAACCTGAAAATAAATTTGTAATTAGGTCAATGTAAAAAGGCGGGTCTTCGCAGCAAAACGGGTTTTAAATTAATTTACCTGAGATCTTGTGCGGTTTTAAAGCGTAGAGAGTTATCTTGCTCGAAATTGAATCCGGATAAATCCGTAGAATTATTCAAAATACTCAAACAAATTCCAAATAGTGGTGCTACTTCGAATCCCAACAATGGTTTTCAAAATGTACGCAAACTGATTGCAAATCACAAAATTGAATTCTCAAAAAAAATAGCACGACTTTCGAGGTTGAAAGTACTCAAAACAATGGCTGATAAAAACCGTTAAACATAATTACTTGAAAGAAAATCTAGTTTGGTCATGCATTTATTAATTAAATTTAATAGGTTGGCATCAAATTGCTGCGTCGAACCAAGGGCTTTTTTACATTATAACCCAATCACGAAGAATGAAATGCATCCCGGTAAGAAAGGTTGCTTCAATTTGGGCGGAATAAACGAAGAAAACGAATTCAGAAAATAGATACAAACACAACAATCGAAGATTGTAATATTCACAACTTAAGGGAAATAGGATAGGATAATGGATAAATGCAACTACGTAAAATGTAAAACTAATATCTTTGACCAAATGTTATTTTAAATAAATATCGCTACAGTACGTGGCGCGCTCGAACAGCAACGGTAAAACAAGAAACCAAATTAAATTAACAAATGTCAACAACAAAATTAATTACCAACAAAGAATTAAGTAAGTGAAGCTAAGTTATAAAAATTACAAAATGAAATGGCGTTACGGTGAAAGAGGAAACAAAACTAAGGTAGGTGTTATTTTAATTGTGAAATACTACTGATTTTATTTTACTAATTTAAAATATATTTTTAGGTTAGAATGAAAAGATTGAAGGAAAGGATAATATTCTAGGATTTTGAAAAATAGGATCAAAGGACGAAATTGGAACGTTACACACCGTTTTCAAGTATTTAAACTGTCATATTCATGTACATGTCGTGTGTAATGGCTTATGTTTGCAAAATCAAGATAAAATAGCTGTTTTCAGCTTGCAAAAACATACAAAATGCTGTTTTCAAGTATTTAAACTGTCATATTCATGTTTCTGTCGTGTATAATAGCTAATGTTGGTGAAAGCAAGATAAAAATGCTGTTTTAAGCATGCAAAAGAATACAAAATACCGTTTTCAAGTATTTAAACTGTCATATTCATGTATATGTCGTGTGTAATGGCTTATGTTTGCAAAATCAAGATAAAATAGCTGTTTTCAGCTTGCAAAAACATACAAAATGCTATTTTCAAGTATTTAAACTGTCATATTCATGTTTCTGTCGTGTATAATAGCTAATGTTTGTGAAAGCAAGATAAAAATGCTGTTTTAATCATTCAAAAGCATACAAAACACCGTTTTCATGGATTTAAACTGTCATATTCATGTATATGTCGTGTGTAATGGCTTATGTTTGCAAAATCAAGATAAAATAGCTGTTTTCAGCTTGCAAAAACATACAAAATGCTATTTTCAAGTATTTAAACTGTCATATTCATGTTTCTGTCGTGTATAATAGCTAATGTTGGTGAAAGCAAGATAAAAATGCTGTTTTAATTATGCAAAAGCATACAAAACACCGTTTTCATGTATTTAAACTGTCATATTCATGTTTCTGTCGTGTATAATGATTAATGTATAATAGCTAATGTTGGTGAAAGCAAGATAAAAATGCTGTTTTAATTATGCAAAAGCATACAAAACACCGTTTTCATATATTTAAACTGTCTTATTCATGTTTCTGTCGTGTATAATAGCTAATGTTGGTGAAAGCAAGATAAAAATGCTGTTTTAAGCATGCAAAAGCATACAAAACACCGTTTTCATGTATTTAAACTGTCATATTCATGTTTCTGTCGTGTATAATAGCAAATGTTGGTGAAAGCAAGATAAAAATGCTGTTTCAAGCTTGCAAAAGCATACAAAACACCGTTTTCAAGTATTTAAACTGTCATATTCATTTATATATCGTGTGTAATGGCTTATGTTAGCAAAATCAAGATATAATAGCTGTTTTCAGCTAGCAAAAACATACAAAATGCTGTTTTCAAATATTTAAATTGTTATATTCATGTATATGTCGTGTGTAATGGCTAATGTTGGTGAAATCAAGATAAAAATGCTGTTTTAAGCATGCAAAAGCATACAAAATACCGTTTTCAAGTATTTAAACTGTCATATTCATGTATATGTCGTGTGTAATGGCTTATGTTTGCAAAATCAAGATAAAATAGCTGTTTTCAGCTTGCAAAAACATACAAAATGGTATTTTCAAGTATTTAAACTGTCATATTCATGTTTCTGTCGTGTATAATAGCTAATGTTGGTGAAAGCAAGATAAAAATGCTGTTTTAAGCATGCAAAAGCATACAAAACACCGTTTTCAAGTATTAAAACTGTCATATTCATGTTTCTGTCGTGTATAATAGCTAATGTTGGTGAAAGAAAGATAAAAATGCTGTTTTAAGTATGCAAAAGCATACAAAACACCGTTTTCAAATATTTAAACTGTCATATTCATGTATATGTCGTGTGTAATGGCTTATGTTTGCAAAATCAAGATAAAATAGCTATTTTCAGCTTGCAAAAACATACAAAATGCTGTTTTCAAGTATTTAAACTGTCATATTCATGTTTCTGCAGTGTATAATAGCTAATGTTGGTGAAAGCAAGATAAAAATGCTGTTTTAAGCATGCAAAAGCATACAAAACACCGTTTTCAAGTATACAAACTGTCATATTCATGTATATGTCGTGTGTAATGGCTTATGTTTTCAAAATCAAGATAAAATAGCTGTTTTCAGCTTCCAAAAACATACAAAATGCTGTTTTCAAGTACTTAAACTGTTATATTCATGTTTCTGTCGTGTATAATAGCTAATGTTGGTGAAACCAAGATAAAAATGCTGTTTTAAGCATGCAAAAGCATACAAAACACCGTTTTCTAGTATTTAAACTGTCATATTCATGTATATGTCGTGTGTAATGGCTTATGTTTGCAAAATCAAGATAAAATAGCTGTTTTTAGCTTGCAAAAACATACAAAATGCTGTTTTCAAGTATTTAAATTGTTATATTCATGTATATGTCGTGTGTAACGGCTAATGTTGGTGAAATCAAGATAAAAATGCTGTTTTAAGCATGCAAAAGCATCCAAACACCGTTTTCAAGTATTTAAACTGTCATATTCATGTATATGTCGTGTGTAATGGCTAATGTTTGCAAAATCAAGATAAAATAGCTGTTTTCAGCTTGCAAAAACATACAAAATGCTGTTTTCAAGAATATAAACTGTCATATTCATGTTTCTGTCGTGTAGAATAGCTAATGTTGGTGAAAGGAAGATAAAAATGCTGTTTTAAGCATGCAAAAGCATACAAAACACCGTTTTCAAGTATTTAAACTGTCATATTCATGTTTCTGTCGTGTATAATAGCTAATGTTGGTGAAAGCAAGATAAAAATGCTGTTTTAAGCATGCAAAAGATACAAAACACCGTTTTCAAGTATTTAAACTTTCATATACATATATATGTCGTGTGTAATGGCTTATGTTTGCAAAATCAAGATAAAATAGCTGTTTTCAGCTTTCAAAAACATACAATATGCTGTTTTCAAGTATTTAAACTGTCATATTCAAGTTTCTGTCGTGTATAATAGCTAATGTTGGTGAAAGCAAGATAAAAATGCTGTTTTTAGCATGCAAAAGCATACAAAACACCGTTTTCAAGTATTTAAACTGTCATATTCATGTATATGTCGTGTGTAATGGCTTATGTTTGCAAAATCAAGATAAATAAGCTGTTTTCAACTTGCAAAAACATACAAAATGCTGTTTTCAAGTATTTAAACTGTCATATTCATGTTTCTGTCGTGTATAATAGCTAATGTTGGTGAAAGCAAGATAAACATGCTGTTTTAAGCATGCAAAAGCAAACAAAACACCGTTTTCAAGTATACAAACTGTCATATTCATGTATATGTCGTGTGTAATGGCTTATGTTTGCAAAACCAAGATATAATAGCTGTTTTCAGCTAGCAAAAACATACAAAACGCTGTTTTCAAATATTTAAATTGTTATATTCATGTATATGTCGTGTGTAATGGCTAATGTTGGTGAAATCAAGATAAAAATGCTGTTTTAAGCATGAAAAAGCATACAAAATACCGTTTTCAAGTATTTAAACTGTCATATTCATGTATATGTCGTATGTAATGGCTTATGTTTGCAAAATCAAGATAAAATAGCTGTTTTCAGCTTGCAAAAACATACAAAATGGTATTTTCAAGTATTTAAACTGTCATATTCATGTTTCTGTCGTGTATAATAACTAATGTTGGTGAAAGCAAGATAAAAATGCTGTTTTAATTATGCAAAAGCATACAAAACACCGTTTTCATATATTTAAACTGTCTTATTCATGTTTCTGTCGTGTATAATAGCTAATGTTGGTGAAAGCAAGATAAAAATGCTGTTTTAAGCATGCAAAAGCATACAAAACACCGCTTTCATGTATTTAAACTGTCATATTCATGTTTCTGTCGTGTATAATAGCGAATGTTGGTGAAAGCAAGATAAAAATTCTGTTTTAATCTTGCAAAAGCATACAAAACACCGTTTTCAAGTATTTAAACTGTCATATTCATTTATATATCGTGTGTAATGGCTTATGTTAGCAAAATCAAGATATAATAGCTGTTTTCAGCTAGCAAAAACATACAAAATGCTGTTTTCAAATATTTAAATTGTTATATTCATGTATATGTCGTGTGTAATGGCTAATGTTGGTGAAATCAAGATAAAAATGCTGTTTTAAGCATGCAAAAGCATACAAAATACCGTTTTCAAGTATTTAAACTGTCATATTCATGTATATGTCGTGTGTAATGGCTTATGTTTGCAAAATCAAGATAAAATAGCTGTTTTCAGCTTGCAAAAACATAAAAAATGGTATTTTCAAGTATTTAAACTGTCATATTCATGTTTCTGTCGTGTATAATAGCTAATGTTGGTGAAAGCAAGATAAAAATGCTGTTTTAAGCATGCAAAAGCATACAAAACACCGTTTTCAAGTATTCAAACTGTCATATTCATGTTTCTGTCGTGTATAATAGCTAATGTTGGTGAAAGCCAGATAAAAATGCTGTTTTAAGCTTGCAAAAACATACAAAATGCTGTTTTCAAGTATTTAAACTGTCATATTCATGTTTCTGTAGTGTATAATAGCTAATGTTGGTGAAAGCAAGATAAAAATGCTGTTTTAAGCATGCAAAAGCATACAAAACACCGTTTTCAAGTATACAAACTGTCATATTCATGTATATGTCGTGTGTAATGGCTTATGTTTTCAAAATCAAGATAAAATAGCTGTTTTCAGCTTGCAAAAACATACAAAATGCTGTTTTCAAGTACTTAAACTGTTATATTCATGTTTTTGTCATGTATAATAGCTAATGTTGGTGAAACCAAGATAAAAATGCTGTTTTAAGCATGCAAAAGCATACAAAACACCGTTTTCAAGTATTTAAACTGTCATATTCATGTATATGTCGTGTGTAATGGTTTATGTTTGCAAAATCAAGATAAAATAGCTGTTTTCAGCTTGCAAAAACATACAAAATGCTGTTTTCAAGTATTTAAATTGTTATATTCATGTATATGTCGTGTGTAACGGCTAATGTTGGTGAAATCAAGATAAAAATGCTGTTTTAAGCATGCAAAAGCATCCAAACACCGTTTTTAAGTATTTAAACTGTCATATTCATGTATATGTCGTGTGTAATGGCTTATGTTTGCAAAATCAAGATAAAATAGCTGTTTTCAGCTTGCAAAAATATACAAAATGCTGTTTTCAAGAATATAAACAGTCATATTCATGTTTCTGTAGTGTATAATAGCTAATGTTGGTGAAAGGAAAATAAAAATGCTGTTTTAAGCATGCAAAAGCATACAAACCACCGTTTTCAAGTATTTAAACTGTCATATTCATGTTTCTGTCGTGTATAATAGCTAATGATGATGCAAGCAAGATAAAAATGCTGTTTTAAGCATGCAAAAGCATACAAAACACCGTTTTCAAGTATATAAACTTTCATATACATGTATATGTCGTGTGTAATGGCTTATGTTTGCAAAATCAAGATAAAATAGCTGTTTTCAGCTTGCAAAAACATACAATATGCTGTTTTCAAGTATTTAAACTGTCATATTCAAGTTTCTGTCGTGTATAATAGCTAATGTTGGTGAAAGCAAAATAAAAATGCTGTTTTTAGCATGCAAAAGCATACAAAACACCGTTTTCAAGTATTTAAACTGTCATATTCATGTTTCTGTCGCGTATAATAGCTAATGTTGGTGAAAGCAAGATAAAAATGCTGTTTTAAGCATGCAAAAGCATACAAAACACCGTTTTCAAGTATTTAAACTGTCATATTCATGTATATGTCGTGTGTAATGGCTCATGTTTGCAAAATCAAGATAAAATAGCTGTTTTCAGCTTGCAAAAACATACAAAATGCTATTTTCAAGTATTTAAACTGTCATATTCATGTTTCTGTCGTGTATAATAGCTAATGTTGGTGAAAGCAAGATAAAAATGCTGTTTTAATTATGCAAAAGCATACAAAACACCGTTTTCATATATTTAAACTGTCTTATTCATGTTTCTGTCGTGTATAATAGCTAATGTTAGTGAAAGCAAGATAAAAATGCTGTTTTAAGCATGCAAAAGCATACAAAACACCGTTTTCATGTATTTAAACTGTCATATTCATGTTTCTGTCGTGTAGAATAGCTAATGTTGGTGAAAGCAAGATAAAAATGCTGTTTTAAGCTTGAAAAAGCATACAAAACACCGTTTGCAAGTATTTAAACTGTCATATTCATTTATATATCGTGTGTAATGGCTTATTTAGCAAAATCAAGATATAATAGCTGTTTTCAGCTAGCAAAAACATACAAAACGCTGTTTTCAAATATTTAAATTGTTATATTCATGTTTCTGTCGTGTATAATAGCTAATGATGGTGCAAGCAAGATAAAAATGCTGTTTTAAGCATGCAAAAGCATACAAAACACCGTTTTCAAGTATTTAAACTTTCATATACATGTATATGTCGTGTGTAATGGCTTATGTTTGCAAAATCAAGATAAAATAGCTGTTTTCAGCTTGCAAAAACATACAATATGCTGTTTTCAAGTATTTAAACTGTCATATTCAAGTTTCTGTCGTGTATAATTGCTAATGCTGGTGAAAGCAAGATAAAAATGCTGTTTTTAGCATGCAAAAGCATACAAAACACCGTTTTCAAGTATTTAAACTGTCATATTCATGTTTCTGTCGTGTATAATAGCTAATGTTGGTGAAAGCAAGATAAAAATGCTGTTTTAATTATGCAAAAGCATACAAAACACCGTTTTCATATATTTAAACTGTCTTATTCATGTTTCTGTCGTGTATAATAGCTAATGTTAGTGAAAGCAAGATAAAAATGCTGTTTTAAGCATGCAAAAGCATACAAAACACCGTTTTCATGTATTTAAACTGTCATATTCATGTTTCTGTCGTGTATAATAGCTAATGTTGGTGAAAGCAAGATAAAAATGCTGTTTTAAGCTTGAAAAAGCATACAAAACACCGTTTTCAAGTATTTAAACTGTCATATTCATTTATATATCGTGTGTAATGGCTTATTTAGCAAAATCAAGATATAATAGCTGTTTTCAGCTAGCAAAAACATACAAAAGGCTGTTTTCAAATATTTAAATTGTTATATTCATGTTTCTGTCGTGTATAATAGCTAATGATGGTGCAAGCAAGATAAAAATGCTGTTTTAAGCATGCAAAAGCATACAAAACACCGTTTTCAAGTATTTAAACTTTCATATACATGTATATGTCGTGTGTAATGGCTTATGTTTGCAAAATCAAGATAAAATAGCTGTTTTCAGCTTGCAAAAACATACAATATGCTGTTTTCAAGTATTTAAACTGTCATATTCAAGTTTCTGTCGTGTATAATTGTTAATGTTGGTGAAAGCAAGATAAAAATGCTGTTTTTAGCATGCAAAAGCATACAAAACACCGTTTTCAAGTATTTAAACTGTCATATTCATGTTTCTGTCGTGTATAATAGCTAATGTTGGTGAAAGCAAGATAAAAATGCTGTTTTAAGCATGCAAAAGCATACAAAACACCGTTTTCAAGTATTTAAACTGTCATATTCAAGTATATGTCGTGTATAATGGCTTATGTTTGCAAAATCAAGATATAATAGCTGTTTTCAGCTAGCAAAAACATACAAAACGCTGTTTTCAAATATTTAAATTGTTATATTCATGTATATGTCGTGTGTAATAGCTAATGTTGGTGAAAGCCAGATAAAAATGCTGTTTTAAGCATGCAAAAGCATAGAAAACACCGTTTTCAAGTATTTAAACTGTCATATTCAAGTATATGTCGTGTATAATGGCTTAGGTTTGCAAAATCAAGATAAAATAGCTGTTTTCAGCTTGCAAAAACATACAAAATGCTGTTTTCAAGTATTTAAACTGTCATATTCATGTTTCTGTCGTGTATAATAGCTAATGTTGGTGAAAGCAAGATAAAAATGATGTTTTAATTATGCAAAAGCATACAAAACACCGTTTTCATATATTTAAACTGTCTTATTCATTTATATATCGTGTGTAATGGCTTATGTTAGCAAAATCAAGATAAAATAGCTGTTTTCAGCTTGCAAAAACATACAAAATGCTGTTTTCAAGTATTTAAATTGTTACATTCATGTATATGTCGTGTGTAACGGCTAATGATGGTGCAAGCAAGATAAAAATGCTGTTTTAAGCATGCAAAAGCATACAAAACACCGTTTTCATGTATTTAAACTGTCATATTCATTAATATGTCGTGTGTAATGGCTTATGTTTGCAAAATCAAGATAAAATAGCTGTTTTCAGCTTGCAAAAACATACAAAATGCTGTTTTCAAGAACATAAACTGTCATATTCATGTTTCTGTCGTGTATAATAGCTAATGTTGGTGAAAGCAAGATAAAAATGCAGTTTTTAGCATGCAAAAGCATACAAAACACCGTTTTCAAGTATTTAAACTGTCATATTCATGTTTCTGTCGTGTATAATAGCTAATGTTGGTGAAAGCAAGATAAAAATGCGGTTTTAAGCATGCAAAAGCATACAAAACACCGTTTTCAAGTATTTAAACTGTCATATTCATGTATATGTCGTGTGTAATGGCTTATGTTTGAAAAATCAAGAAAAAATAGCTGTTTTCAGCTTGCAAAAACATAAAAAATGCTGTTTTCAAGTATTTAAACTGTCATATTCATGTATATGTCGTGTGTAATGGCTTATGTTTGCAAAATCAAGATAAAATAGCTGTTTTTAGCTTGCAAAAACATACAAAATGGTATTTTCAAGTATTTAAACTGTCATATTCATGTTTCTGTCGTGTATAATAGCTAATGTTGGTGAAAGCAAGATAAAAATGATGTTTTAAGCATGCAAAAGCATACAAAACACCGTTTTCAAGTATTTAAACTGTCGTATTCATGTATATGTCGTGTGTAATGGCTTATGTTTGCAAAATCAAGATAAAATAGCTGTTTTCAGCTTGCAAAAACATACAAAATGCTGTTTTCAAGTATTTAAACTGTCATATTCATGTTTCTGTCGTGTATAATAGCTTATGTTTGTGAAAGCAAGATAAAAATGCTGTTTTAATCATTCAAAAGCATACAAAACACCGTTTTCATGTATTTAAACTGTCATATTCATGTATATGTAGTGTGTAATGGCTTATGTTTGCAAAATCAAGATAAAATAGCTGTTTTCAGCTTGCAAAAACATACAAAATACTATTTTCAAGTATTTAAACTGTCATATTAATGTTTCTGTCGTGTATAATAGCTAATGTTGGTGAAAGCAAGATAAAAATGCTGTTTTAAGCTTGCAAAAGCATACAAAACACCGTTTTCAAGTATTTAAACTGTCATATTCATGTTTCTGTAGTGTATAATAGCTAATGTTGGTGAAAGCAAGATAAAAATGCTGTTTTAAGCATGCAAAAGCATACAAAACACCGTTTTCAAGTATACAAACTGTCATATACATGTATATGTCGTGTATAATGGCTTATGTTTTCAAAATCAAGATAAAATAGCTGTTTTCAGCTTGCAAAAACATACAAAATGCTGTTTTCAAGTACTTAAACTGTTATATTCATGTTTCTGTCGTGTATAATAGCTAATGTTGGTGAAACCAAGATAAAAGTGCTGTTTTAAGCATGCAAAAGCATACAAAACACCGTTTTCAAGTATTTAAACTGTCATATTCATGTATATGTCGTGTGTAATGGCTTATGTTTGCAAAATCAAGATAAAATAGCTGTTTTCAGCTTGCAAAAACATACAAAATGCTGTTTTCAAGTATTTAAATTGTTATATTCATGTATATGTCGTGTGTAACGGCTAATGTTGGTGAAATCAAGATAAAAATGCTGTTTTAAGCATGCAAAAGCATCCAAACACCGTTTTCAAGTATTTAAACTGTCATATTCATGTATATGTCGTGTGTAATGGCTTATGTTTGCAAAATCAAGATAAAATAGCTGTTTTCAGCTTGCAAAAGCATACAAACCACCGTTTTCAAGTATTTAAACTGTCATATTCATGTTTCTGTCGTGTATAATAGCTAATGATGGTGCAAGCAAGATAAAAATGCTGTTTTAAGCATGCAAAAGCATACAAAACACCGTTTTCAAGTATTTAAACTTTCATATACATGTATATGTCGTGTGTAATGGCTTATGTTTGCAAAATCAAGATAAAATAGCTGTTTTCAGCTTGCAAAAACATACAATATGCTGTTTTCAAGTATTTAAACTGTCATATTCAAGTTTCTGTCGTGTATAATAGCTAATGTTGGTGAAAGCAAGATAAAAATGCTGTTTTTAGCATGCAAAAGCATACAAAACACCGTTTTCAAGTATTTAAACTGTCATATTCATGTTTCTGTCGTGTATAATAGCTAATGTTGGTGAAAGCAAGATAAAAATGCTGTTTTAAGCATGCAAAAGCATACAAAACACCGTTTTCAAGTATTTAAACTGTCATATTCATGTATATGTCGTGTGTAATGGCTTATGTTTGCAAAATCAAGATATAATAGCTGTTTTCAGCTAGCAAAAACATACAAAACGCTGTTTTCAAATATTTAAATTGTTATATTCATGTATATGTCGTGTGTAATGGCTAATGTTGGTGAAAGCAAGATAAAAATGCTGTTTTAAGCATGCAAAAGCATACAAAACACCGTTTTCAAGTATTTAAACTGTCATATTCATGTATATGTCGTGTGTAATGGCTTATGTTTGCAAAATCAAGATAAAATAGCTGTTTTCAGCTTGCAAAAACATACAAAATGCTGTTTTCAAGTATTTAAACTGTCATATTCATGTTTCTGTCGTGTATAATAGCTAATGTTGGTGAAAGCAAGATAAAAATGCTGTTTTAAGCATGCAAAAGCATACAAAACACCGTTTTCAAGTACACAAACTGTCATATTCATGTTTATGTCGTGTGTAAAGGCTTATGTTTGCAAAATCAAGATAAAATAGCTGTTTTCAGCTTGCAAAAACATACAAAATGCTGTTTTCAAGTACATAAACTGTTATATTCATGTTTCTGTCGTGTATAATAGCTAATGTTGGTGAAAGCAAGATAAAAATGCATTTTAAGCATGCAAAAGCATACAAAACACCGTTTTCAGGTATTTAAACTGTCATATTTATGTATATGTCGTGTGTAATGGCTTATGTTTGCAAAATCAAGATATAATAGCTGTTTTTAGCTAGCAAAAACATACAAAACGCTGTTTTCAAATATTTAAATTGTTATATTCATGTATATGTCGTGTGTAATGGCTAATGTTGGTGAAATCAAGATAAAAATGCTGTTTTAAGCATGCAAAAGCATACAAAATACCGTTTTCAAGTATTTAAACTGTCATATTCATGTATATGTCGTGTGTAATGGCTTATGTTTGCAAAATCAAGATAAAATAGCTGTTTTCAGCTTGCAAAAACATACAATATGCTGTTTTCAAGTATTTAAACTGTCATATTCAAGTTTCTGTCGTGTATAATAGCTAATGTTGGTGAAAGCAAGATAAAAATGCTGTTTTAAGCATGCAAAAGCATACAAAACACCGTTTTCAAGTATTTAAACTGTCATATTCATGTTTCTGTCGTGTATAATAGCTAATGTTTGTGAAAGGAAGATAAAAATGCTGTTTTAAGCATGCAAAAGCATACAAACCACCGTTTTCAAGTATTTAAACTGTCATATTCATGTTTCTGTCATGTATAATAGCTAATGTTGGTGAAAGCAAGATAAAAATGCTGTTTTAAGCATGCAAAAGCATACAAAACACAATTTTCAAGTATTTAAACTGTCATATTCATGTATATGACGTGTGTAATAGCTTATGTCTGCAAAATCAAGATAAAATAGCTGTTTTCAGCTTGCAAAAACATACAAAATGCTGTTTTCAAGTATTTAAACTGTCATATTCATGTTTCTGTCGTGTATAATAGCTAATGTTGGTAAAAGGAAGACAAAAATGCTGTTTTAAGCATGCAAAAGCATACAAAACACCGTTTTCAAGTATTTAAACAGTCATATTCATTTATATATCGTGTGTAATGGCTTATGTTTGCAAAATCAAGATAAAATAGCTGTTTTCAGCTTGCAAAAACATACAAAATGCTGTTTTCAAGTATTTAAACTGTCATATTCATGTTTCTGTCGTGTATAATAGCTAATGTTGGTGAAAGCAAGATAAACATGCTGTTTTAAGCATGCAAAAGCATACAAAACACCGTTTTCAAGTATACAAACTGTCATATTCATGTATATGTCGTGTGTAATGACTTATGTTTGCAAAATCAAGATATAATAGCTGTTTTCAGCTAGCAAAAACATACAAAACGCTGTTTTCAAATATTTAAATTGTTATATTCATGTATATGTCGTGTGTAATGGCTAATGTTGGTAAAATCAAGATTAAAATGCTGTTTTAAGCATGCAAAAGCATACAAAATACCGTTTTCAAGTATTTAAACTGTCATATTCATGTATATGTCGTGTGTAATGGCTTATGTTTGCAAAATCAAGATAAAATAGCTGTTTTCAGCTTGCAAAAACATACAATATGCTGTTTTCAAGTATTTAAACTGTCATATTCAAGTTTCTGTCATGTATAATAGCTAATGTTGGTGAAAGCAAGATAAAAATGCTGTTTTAAGCATGCAAAAGCATACAAAACACCGTTTTCAAGTATTTAAACTGTCATATTCATGTTTCTGTCGTGTATAATAGCTAATGTTTGTGAAAGGAAGATAAAAATGCTGTTTTAAGCATGCAAAAGCATACAAACCACCGTTTTCAAGTATGTTTACTGTCATATTCATGTTTCTGTCATGTATAATAGCTAATGTTGGTGAAAGCAAGATAAAAATGCTGTTTTAAGCATGCAAAAGCATACAAAACACAGTTTTCAAGTATTTAAACTGTCATATTCATGTATATGTCGTGTGTATTAGCTTATGTCTGCAAAATCAAGATAAAATAGCTGTTTTCAGCTTGCAAAAACATACAAAATGCTGTTTTCAAGTATTTAAACTGTCATATTCATGTTTCTGTCGTGTATAATAGCTAATGTTGGTGAAAGGAAGATGAAAATGCTGTTTTAAGCATGCAAAAGCATACAAAACACCGTTTTCAAGTATTTAAACAGTCATATTCATGTATATGTCGTGTGTAATGGCTTATGTTTGCAAAATCAAGATAAAATAGCAGTTTTCAGCTTGCAAAAACATACAAAATGCTATTTTCAAGTATTTAAACTGTCATATTCATGTTTCTGTCGTGTATAATAGCTAATGTTGGTGAAAGCAAGATAAAAATGCTGTTTTAATTATGCAAAAGCATACAAAACACCGTTTTCATGTATTTAAACTGTCATATTCATGTTTCTGTCGTGTATAATAGCTAATGTTGGTGAAAGCAAGATAAAAATGCTGTTTTTAGCATGCAAAAGCATACAAAACACCGTTTTCTTGTATTTAAACTGTCATATTCATGGTTCTGTCGTGTATAATAGCTAATGTTGGTGAAAGCAAGATAAAAATGCTGTTTTAAGCTTGCAAAAGCATACAAAACACCGTTTTCATGTATTTAAACTGTCATATTCATTTATATATCGTGTGAAATGGCTTATGTTAGCAAAATCAAGATATAATAGCTGTTTTCAGCTTGCAAAAACATACAATATGCTGTTTTCAAGTATTTAAACTGTCATATTCATGTTTCTGTCGTGTATAATAGCTAATGTTGGTGAAAGGAAGATAAAAATGCTGTTTTAAGCATGCAAAAGCATACAAAACACCGTTTTCAAGTATTTAAACAGTCATATTCATTTATATATCGTGTGTAATGGCTTATGTTAGCAAAATCAAGATATAATAGCTGTTTTCAGCTTGCAAAAACATACAAAATGCTGTTTTCAAGTATTTAAATTGTTATATTCATGTATATGTCGTGTGTAACGGCTAATGTTGGTGAAATCAAGATAAAAATGCTGTTTTAAGCATGCAAAAGCACCCAAACACCTGCTACGTGTTTGCACTCGGCGTGCCAATGTTGCTATATCGAACCCGGGATCTTAAGGTTTGAACCTCGGCTAAACTCAGTGAAGACGGGGTGAGTCGGGGAATTGTATTGTTGAGGGCGCCAGTCGGCCAGAGCCTCAAGCGGTCCAACCTAATTTCGTTGACCGACGAATAAATCGAGCTCGGATTAGGAAGGGGTGAGGAAATGGCAATCAAAATAATATTACGCATTCACGAGTAGACTTGACAGCTATATTAATTTAAAGAAAAGGCAAGGTAAAAGTACAGATCATTAAACAAACTATTAAACTCCTCAGTAACAAATCTAGTCAAGAGGAAAATTAATGTAGAAAAAAAAACAAAAGAAAGTAAACTGAAGCAGTGGGTCGTTGTGTTTCAGTAGTATCTAGGACGGCTAAGTTGGCGTAGTTGCCTAGATGAACAAAAGGCGCTAATAATAAAATCACGGCGGCTCGGTGGTACCAGCGAACGCGACGCGAGCGCGGAATTAGAGCAGACGCAGCCCTAATCACTAACACGACGCACGAACAACACACTAACCGTGCATCAACGCACAAACAAATTTGATCTAGTGAATCAATATGAAACACTTGACTAGACCTAACAGTCAGTGAGTAAATTAACATAAAATAATTAACGTAATAAACTGTCAATGGACGCTGAGCGTCAAACATAAATAATAATAAACAGTTCAAAATAAATGAGAAAATAAAATGGTTCGCTTAGCTGAGCTGAGATCCAGACGATGGTAGTGAACAGCGCTACGGTCGACGAGGCTGAAGGCCGGTTGGCGGATGAGCTCGAAGCTTCCCGAAGTGGCAATCCGCTGACGAATGATTTCCAAGATGGCGCAAGGCTCGTAGCGATGGAACGATGCTCGAATCGAGGTGACGTCATTCGCAAGATGGACAATGGAATGATTCGTACTCGTAATGGTTAATTGGAATACGAATTCACGATGTAGAATAGATGAACCATATGAGTTTCAACGGAAACTCAAAGTGTAACCAAACACAAAAATAAACGTAAAAGTAAACGTAAACGTAAAACGTAAACGTAAAAAAAAGCGTAGAAAAAAAAAACGTAGAAAAAAAACGTAGAAAAAAAACGTAGAAAAAAAAAACCTGAAAATAAATTTGTAATTAGGTCAATGTAAAAAGGCGGGTCTTCGCAGCAAAACGGGTTTTAAATTAATTTACCTGAGATCTTGTGCGGTTTTAAAGCGTAGAGAGTTATCTTGCTCGAAATTGAATCCGGATAAATCCGTAGAATTATTCAAAATACTCAAACAAATTCCAAATAGTGGTGCTACTTCGAATCCCAACAATGGTTTTCAAAATGTACGCAAACTGATTGCAAATCACAAAATTGAATTCTCAAAAAAAATAGCACGACTTTCGAGGTTGAAAGTACTCAAAACAATGGCTGATAAAAACCGTTAAACATAATTACTTGAAAGAAAATCTAGTTTGGTCATGCATTTATTAATTAAATTTAATAGGTTGGCATCAAATTGCTGCGTCGAACCAAGGGCTTTTTTACATTATAACCCAATCACGAAGAATGAAATGCATCCCGGTAAGAAAGGTTGCTTCAATTTGGGCGGAATAAACGATGAAAACGAATTCAGAAAATAGATACAAACACAACAATCGAAGATTGTAATATTCACAACTTAAGGGAAATAGGATAGGATAATGGATAAATGCAACTACGTAAAATGTAAAACTAATATCTTTGACCAAATGTTATTTTAAATAAATATCGCTACAGTACGTGGCGCGCTCGAACAGCAACGGTAAAACAAGGAACCAAATTAAATTAACAAATGTCAACAACAAAATTAATTACCAACAAAGAATTAAGTAAGTGAAGCTAAGTTATAAAAATTACAAAATGAAATGGCGTTACGGTGAAAGAGGAAACAAAACTAAGGTAGGTGTTATTTTAATTGTGAAATACTACTGATTTTATTTTACTAATTTAAAATATATTTTTCGGTTAGAATGAAAAGATTGAAGGAAAGGATAATATTCTAGGATTTTGGAAAATAGGATCAAAGGACGAAATTGGAACGTTACAAATCCCCCCTTCGCTCCCGTGAGGTGAAATTCCCAATTTAACCTCAACAACTACAACTATAACAAAGTAAATAGCTAATCGTTATCCGTATCGTCGGCAGGTGGTCCGTTCTTTAAATCTTTTATATGCCAAGTACCCCGGTCTCTTCCTTCTGCATCAACAAGCTTATAAATCAAATCCGAGACCTTTTGTTGTACTGTAAATGGTCCGACATATTTTGGAGCGAGTTTATGAGCAAAATAATCGGCTGCGTTGATAGTTGAAAATTTTTTCGCCAAACTTTATCTCCTTCATGAAACTGGGCTGGAAGGCGACGAAGATTATATTGCGCACTATTACGCACATATGCCTGATCCAAGCGTTTCCTGATCTCGACATAAATTTTCTTAAAACCATCAGGCCGTATTTCTTTAACATTTTCGCGTGCATATTCGACTTTCCCGTCGCCTTGAATTGCGGCACGCGAATATTCCTCGCCAGAAAGAATGTGTTCACGTCCAAAGTTCACAAAAAAGGGCGTGAAGCCTATGACGTCATGACTCAGAGTACGTACAGCGTAAGTGACACGAGCTAAATATTTTCCCCAAGTTCGATGGTTATCCTTTACGTACGAAGCTAACATACATTTAATTACACGATTAACTCGTTCGGTGGGATTATTCTGCGGGTGGTAAAGTGCATTATAAAGTATTTTTGTTTTGTAACTGCTACAGAGGTTACGAAACTCCTTGCTGCGAAATTGTACACCATTATCACAGATAATAGACTGTGGTACACCATACATCAAAAATAGATCATTCTCAACATGTTTGACTATTGCCTGTGCGGTGGATTTTCTCAAAGGAAAGGTAAGTACGTACTTGCTATAGTAATCACATATGACTAATATAAAACGATGACCGTTAGATGATGGAGGTAATGGTCCCATGATATCCATACTAACCAACTGAAAAGGTCGGTAAATCCGTGGCTTAGCAGACCCCATAAGACCTGGTGGTGCTTTTTGCACTGCTTTACATTCAATACATGTGACGCACTTCCGTATGTAAGCTGAAACATCAGCGCGCATTTTCGGCCAATAATATTTGTGACACAACTTCTTGTATGTTTTTGATACTCCAGGATGTCCAGAAGTAGGTGCATCATGAGCTTCAGCTAAAATTGCTTGACGTTTTTCTTTTGGCACTACTAATTTCCAGCGATCCTCCTCGTCGCTAAGTTCAGGTATAGACGATTTTATATATTTGTACAACATTTTATCATTTTCATTTACACACCATGACTGATATTTTTTGCGTTGTTTTAGGACTTTCTCCTTCATAGAGTTATACCATTTATCCGTGGAATCGGAGCAAATAGGGCTAACTAACGTAACATCAGCTACAGGAACTGAACGAGATAAACAGTCAGGTACCAGGTGATCTTTTCCTTTCCGATGTACTAGCGTAAAATCAAATTGTTGCAGACGAATAGCCCAGCGACACAACTTGCCTGTCGACTGGTTAAAGTTCATCAACCATTGCAAAGAATGGTGATCGGTAATTACAGTAAATCTCATGCCTTCTAAATATGGACGTAATTTTTCTAAGGCCCAAACCACTGCGAGACATTCACGTTCTGTAGTATGATAATTTTGCTCCTGTTTTGAAAGTGAGCGACTCAAATAACATATGACACGTTCTTCTCCACCTAAAGTTTGTGTCAACACCGCGCCTAAACCATACGCACTGGCGTCAGTTTGCACAACAAAGGGTTGACTAAAATCTGGGCAAGTTAAAATTGGAGCTGAGACCAAACATTCTTTAAGCTTATTAAAGGAAAGCTGACATTCTTCTGTCCATGAAAATTTTTGACCTTTTCTCATTAATCGGCATATGGGTGAAACTACTGTGGAAAAATTCGGTACGAAACGCCTGTACCAAGATGCCATTCCTAGAAAACTTCTAACATCTTTAACTGTTTTAGGACTTGGTATATTCAAGATTGCCTCCACTTTTTCCGGATCTACTCTTAATCCTAAATGATCAACAATATAACCTAAATACTTTATCTGGGGACGACAAAAATGACTTTTCTCACGACTAACAGTTAAGCCTGCATTTATCAATCGATCAAAGATTTTTCCTAGAATTTCCAAGTGAGTAGAAAATGATTCAGATACGACGACAATATCGTCCAAATAAACGAATACGTACGGTTCCAGGTCACATCCGAGAACTGTGTCAATCAATCTCTGCCAAGTTGCTGGTGCATTGGTCAGACCAAAAGGCATTCTGGTGAATTGATATAACCCACGACCGGGGATGGTGAAAGCAGTAATTTCCCGACTTTCTGGCTTGACTGGAATCTGCCAGTAGGCGGATTTAATATCGAGTGAACTGATATATTTAGCTCCACGTAATCTATCTAAAATAGCTGACACATATGGTATAGGGTAAGCATTCTTTATTAACGCGTCTAAAGTCTACGCAAAAACGATAAGTTCCGTCTTTCTTTGGTACCATCAATATAGGTGATGACCATGGGCTCGTAGATGGCTCTATGATACCGTCCTTTAACATGTTGTCTAATTCGTTATTGATGTGCTGCTGTATTACTGGAGAAACGGGGTAATACCGTTGTTTGATCGGCGGGGAGTCTACCAAGATTTCATGTGAAACCAGGTGCGTACATCCTAACGAAGAACCCATAACTTTCCATTTTTCTTCCAAAAAATTGTCCAATATTACTTGTTGTTCTAATGTCAAACTACATGAAGGTGGAGTTTCCGAAATAGAGCAGACAGGTTCACTGGCCGAAAAATACCATACATCTCGTTTCAAATCCGGGACGATTCCCATAATTCGCCAGAAATCTAATCCTAAAATTAAAGTATGATTTACGGAAGGAACGACAAGAAAATCTACTAAATTAATTTTGTCCAGCAAACGTACTGGTGCTGTCAACGAACCGATGCTTGAACATGACTCTCCGTTAGCCACAAGACAATCCGGTGTATCTCTTATATCTAAATCTAAATTAAATTCTTTAATAATTTCCCATCCTTTACCACCAATAATAGAACGAGATGCCCCTGAATCTAATAAACCAATGAAGTCTGTGCCGAAAATAGATACTTTCAGGTATGGTCTTTCGTCACGACCTAAATGCGAAAAAATATAGTCCAGAATTACTGACGTGTGTTGAAAGATTGGTTTTTCTGACTGGTTGAGTTGGCCGCTTTAACGGAAAGAGACTTTACGCGACCGTTTAATGCCTCCTGTTTCCGTTTCCCTGACACTTAGGACAATTACGCGAGATTACTCCTACTTCTCCACATTTATAACAATATACTCTACGCGATTCTCGACAATCGACCGCTTTATGTCCACGAGAGCGACAGTTCCAACAAAGTAAGTCATTTCGGTTATTTGCGCGTGCATTCGATACTTCGGTTGCTGAAATACGAGAACGTGGTCGTTGATACGCGAGATCCGTCTCTAATGATTGATTGACCGTCGGTGGCGCTTTAAATTGTTGAGTTCTTGTATTTATGGATTCCAGTTGACTGCACATGGTGTCCAATTCCTCAACTGATTCTACTGTATGCAGACCTAATCCTACCTGTAAATAGGGTAATAAATTTCGACGAATATACACAATGCGCTCTGTATCCTTAGGACGTTTTCGTAGCCGCTTAAACAGACCTTCCATATTTGCAATAAACACTGATACCTTTTCCTCATTGCCTTGAGTTCTGTTTCTAATTTCATCCCAAAGGTTGTATTCGTAGTCGCAGGGCAGAAAAGTATCCCTTAACGATTGTACTAATGCATCCCAATCGTAGAGGTTGTCACGTTTCGCTCTAAACCAGGTGAGTGCTTTCCCTGTAAATAATTCTACAGCTGACTGAAATAATTGCTCTTTCTTTACAGCACGAGCTATACGCAGCTCTTCAACACGCTCGAGAAAATTTGAAACGTTAGACTCTCCATCATAAGTCACATTCCACTTATGGACCGGATAATAAGAATTGTTAGCGTCATTTCGGGAGGTTTGTGGAGTCAAAACAGATGTCAAACGATCCAACACTTGTGCTAACTGATTATATTCTGGGACAGTAGGTACCGTAGATTGATTTGCAGGAGATTCCTCCAGTAAACTTGAGTGATGCGGGACTTGTGGTTCTTCTTCTGGTTCATGCAACGATTTCTCATGCTCAGCCATCAAGATTGCCGATGCTTGTGCCGAAAATTTACATTTTGCGTCAAACAAATATTTCTCAACTCGCTTAATTAGTGAATCTACAGTTTTCTTATGATCTGGATCACGTATACGTTTTAATCGCAGTAAAACATGGGTCAAACGCGTACTTAATTTAGCATACTCGTTCTGGTAATTTTCCGTATTGAAGTTATCTATCGCTATCCCTAAGTCGTTTAATTTCTTTTCACAGATACTAACTTCTTTGGCCGATTCCAATGGCAGTTCATAGGATTCTGTATCGATACTATTGGCATATTCAGTACGCAAAATTTCTCGAAGTTTCGCTCGTTTATCAGAGACGTTACCTGCATGGGGAATGTTGCGAAGCAATAACTCATATGAGAGTTCATCAGAAAGTAGACGATGGGCATCCATTCTAACTTCCATTGTATATAATATATGATAAAAAAAAACTAACTTCCCTAAATATATCCTAACACAACTAAATACAATACTAATTTCTCTAAATAAATATCCACCAAATAATTCATAAAACAAATAAAGGTAGCAAGAGTGAATGAGAGAGAGAGAAAAGAATATTCACGAATGTAATACTATGAAACAAAAGTTACTCGCGAAATAAAACAACTTGCAGATGTCAAAACTACAATGCCAAATTCTATACGTACGATAGTGCAATGCGAAATATGTGATATAAGGCCTCACGTTCGAAAAAAATTTGCTACGTTGCCCCACACGGTGGGTGCCAAAATTTTAATGCTACGTGTTTGCACTCGGCGTGCCAATGTTGCTATATCGAACCCGGGATCTTAAGGGTTGAACCTCGGCTAAACTCAGTGAAGACGGGGTGAGTCGGGGAATGTTATTGTTGAGGGCGCCAGTCGGCCAGAGCCTCAAGCGGTCCAACCTAATTTCGTTGACCGACGAATAAATCGAGCTCGGATTAGGAAGGGGTGAGAAAATGGCAATCAAAATAATATTACGCATTCACGAGTAGACTTGACAGCTATATTAATTTAAAGAAAAGGCAAGGTAAATGTACAGAACATTAAACAAACTATTAAACTCCTCAGTAACAAATCTAGTCAAGAGGAAAATTAATGTAGAAAAAAAAAACAAAAGAAAGTAAACTGAAGCAGTGGGTCGTTGTGTTTCAGTAGTGTCTAGGACGTGTGGCAGCTGCCATATATCAATCATATATCCTCCGATCTATGTTGGTATCATTTCAATTTTGGCACTGCAGCAAGAAAATGTACACCACCGTGTCGCTTTAAGGATTCATTGGCCCCTACTCCTATAAGTTCGTATAACAAGTATAAATTTAACAATAACTCTAATAATTGTCCTCTTCTTTCAAGCACACAATTAACTCCTACAAAGAGACAAAATTTGTTCTACATAACAGATAAAACTACGGGACATCGTTTCCTAGTTGATACTGGAGCTGAGGTTAGTATTCTTAAGTATCAATCACATCAAAATTTACATAAACAATCTCTATCATTACAAGCTGTCAATAATTCTTCCATTCCAACATACGGATCAAAAACTCTTACATTAGATTTTGATTTAAATAAAAGGTTTACATGGAATTTCATAATCGCTGACATTAAAAATTCAATTATTGGAGCTGATTTCTTAAGTTTTTTTAATTTGATAGTTGACATACGTCATAAAATTTTATCAATCAAATCTATTGACCAATTCTCATTATCCAATTTAGAAATTCAAAATATTAATAAAGCAACTAATAATGAAACTGAACAATACTGTCCTTTCAAATATATCTTATCACAATTTCCTTCTTTGACAAACCCATTAACACAGGATCGCCAAATCAAACATTCAATTAAACACGACATTATAACAACAGGTTCACCTGTTTTTTCGCGACCTCGTAGATTAGACCCAGAACGATTAATTATTGCAAAAAATGAATTCGATTCTTTACTTAAACAAGGAATTATTAGACCCTCTTCCAGTTGCTGGTCTTCAGCACTTCACATGGTTAAAAAGAAGGATAGTGTAGAATGGCGTCCATGTGGAGATTACCGCGAATTGAATAATATTACAGTTCCCGACCGCTACCCTATTCCTCACATACAAGATTGTAGCTATAATTTACACAATACTACTATATTTTCTAAAATCGATTTAGTAAAAGCTTATAATCAAATTCCAATGGAACCTTCAGCTATTCCTAAGACAGCAATAAGTACCCCATTTGGATTATACGAATATATATTTATGCCCTTTGGCCTTCGAAATAGCGCTCAAACTTTTCAGAGGTTTATTGACCAGGTAATTCAGGGATTTAATTTTTGTTTTGCATATATTGACGATTTGTTAATTTCCAGTAAAAATATAGAAGAACACAAAATACACTTAAATTTAATTTTTAATCGTTTACAGAAATTTGGCATCTTAATAAATGAAAAAAAATGTGAATTTGGTAAAACCGAAATAAATTTTTTAGGACATCATATCTCTAAAGACGGCATAACCCCTTTACCTGAAAAGATATTGGCAATCCAAGAATTTCCTTTACCAAAAACACAACGCGAGTTACGAAAATTTTTAGGTTTAATTAACTTCTACCATAGATTCATTCCTAAATGCGCTTCTATATTACAACCTATCAATAAGTTAATAGATAACTCTAAAAATGGTAACAAATCAGTCAGTTGGGATGCACTTGCATTATTGTCATTTAAAAATATTAAAAAAACGATAATTAAAAAAGTTACTTTAAGTTTTCCGCAACCAAATGCCCCTATCATCGTTATGGTAGACGCTTCAAATACTGGATTAGGAGGAGTTTTACAACAATTAGTTGATAATTCATGGAAACCACTTGCTTTTTTTTCTCGTGCTCTAACACCAACAGAAACTAAATACAGTACATTTATCCGTGAATTACTAGCTATTTATGCATCAATAAAGAAATTTCGGTATTTCCTGGAAGGACGCGAATTTACAATCCTAACTGATCATAAACCACTTACATATTCTTTAGCAAAGAATTCTAACACATGTTCTCCCAGAGAATTAAGACAATTAGATTACATTTCACAATTCACAAATGATATTAGACATATATCTGGTAAAGAGAACATCATCGCTGATACTTTATCTCGTGCTCATATTGACTCATTTTATATAGCAAAAAATATCGATTATGAAGAAATAGCAAATTTACAAATTACAGATCAAGAATTATTGGCTTTAAAAAATAATCCAAATTCAACATTAAAATTTGAAGACATTCCACTAGATAATACTAATTTAGTTATAACTTGTGATACTTCCACAGGCATAATGCGTCCATTCATTCCAAAAATATTTCGTAAACAAATATTCAATCAACTACATTTTTTATCACATCCTGGTATAAAAGCTTCACAGAAACTTATTTCAAGCAGATTTGTCTGGAAAAATATTAACACAGATATAAAAGAATGGACTAAGAATTGCATAGAATGTCAAAAATCAAAAGTCAATAAACATTCAAAAACGCCATTGGAAAATTTTACTTTACCATCAGCTAGATTTGATGAAATCCATATTGATTTAATTGGCCCTTTACCTTGTTCTAATGGATTTCATTATATTTTAACTTGCATTGATAGATTCACACGTTGGCCAGAGGCGATTCCTATCACTGACATTTCAGCTGAAATTGTTGCAAAAGCTTTCATTTCTGGATGGATTTCGCGCTTTGGGGTTCCCTCATACATAACTACTGATCGCGGAGTACAGTTTGAATCGCGATTAATGACACAATTAACACAAACTCTAGGTTCACACAGAATAAGAACAACAGCATATCATCCTCAGTCCAATGGGTTGGTTGAAAGATTTCACCGTCAATTAAAAACTTCTTTAAAAACACATAATAAATATAGTAATTGGTTTGATATATTACCAATTGTTTTATTGGGTATTAGAACTGCTGTTAAAGAATCAATAAATTGCTCAGTTTCTGAATTAGTTTATGGAACTTCACTTTGTTTACCAGGTCAATTTTTTTGTAAGAGTAAAAAATTAGATGATGCTGAACTACCAAATTATTTAAATAAGTTTAAAAATTACATCTCAAATTTAAAGCCAGTTCCAGTAAATAATCACAACAAATCAAAAATATTCTTAAGTAAAGATTTATTTACAACTTCTCATGTTTTTATACGTAAAGATGGCATTAAGAAATCCCTAGAACAACCTTATGATGGCCCTTTTGAAGTAATTGAACGTTTTCCTAAATTTTTTGCACTAAATATTAATTCAAAAAAGGAAATAGTCTCTATTGACAGGTTAAAACCAGCTTTCTTCTCTGATTGATACTCGAGGATACTATAACGCTTCTATTTTTTTCCCTTGTTTTTTATATTTTTAATTATTGCTATTACCCTTGTTATGATTATATTTATATTTGTTATTCGACATTTTGTTTTTGGGGGGGACGAGTGTGGCAGCTGCCATATATTTTTATGACATTTTTCATGTCAAACAAATTGTATTATCAAGTATGTATTTTTGTTGTTAAAATGTTTTTTGAGGAATCAAATAGTTACGGTTGTTGTTGTTGTTTTGTTAATATTTAATAAATAAACATATATTTTTCATACTGTCAATATTTTATAATTTAAATAAAATACAATACATAAATACCTTTACAGACGGCTAAGTTGGCGTAGTTGCCTAGATGAACAAAAGGCGCTAATAATAAAATCACGGCGGCTCGGTGGTACCAGCAAACGCGACGCGAGCGCGGAATTAGAGCAGACGCAGCCCTAATCACTAACACGACGCACGAACAACACACTAACCGTGCATCAACGCACAAACAAATTTGATCTAGTGAATCAATATGAAACACTTGACTAGACCTAACAGTCAGTGAGTAAATTAACATAAAATAATTAACGTAATAAACTGTCAATGGACGCTGAGCGTCAAACATAAATAATAATAAACAGTTCAAAATAAATGAGAAAATAAAATGGTTCGCTTAGCTGAGCTGAGATCCAGACGATGGTAGTGAACAGCGCTACGGTCGACGAGGCTGAAGGCCGGTTGGCGGATGAGCTCGAAGCTTCCCGAAGTGGCAATCCGCTGACGAATGATTTCCAAGATGGCGCAAGGCTCGTAGCGATGGAACGATGCTCGAATCGAGGTGACGTCATTCGCAAGATGGACAATGGAATGATTCGTACTCGTAATGGTTAATTGGAATACGAATTCACGATGTAGAATAGATGAACCATATGAGTTTCAACGGAAACTCAAAGTGTAACCAAACACAAAAATAAACGTAAAAGTAAACGTAAACGTAAAACGTAAACGTAAAAAAAAGCGTAGAAAAAAAAAACGTAGAAAAAAAAACGTAGAAAAAAAAAACCTGAAAATAAATTTGTAATTAGGTCAATGTAAAAAGGCGGGTCTTCGCAGCAAAACGGGTTTTAAATTAATTTACCTGAGATCTTGTGCGGTTTTAAAGCGTAGAGAGTTATCTTGCTCGAAATTGAATCCGGATAAATCCGTAGAATTATTCAAAATACTCAAACAAATTCCAAATAGTGGTGCTACTTCGAATCCCAACAATGGTTTTCAAAATGTACGCAAACTGATTGCAAATCACAAAATTGAATTCTCAAAAAAAATAGCACGACTTTCGAGGTTGAAAGTACTCAAAACAATGGCTGATAAAAACCGTTAAACATAATTACTTGAAAGAAAATCTAGTTTGGTCATGCATTTATTAATTAAATTTAATAGGTTGGCATCAAATTGCTGCGTCGAACCAAGGGCTTTTTTACATTATAACCCAATCACGAAGAATGAAATGCATCCCGGTAAGAAAGGTTGCTTCAATTTGGGCGGAATAAACGAAGAAAACGAATTCAGAAAATAGATACAAACACAACAATCGAAGATTGTAATATTCACAACTTAAGGGAAATAGGATAGGATAATGGATAAATGCAACTACGTAAAATGTAAAACTAATATCTTTGACCAAATGTTATTTTAAATAAATATCGCTACAGTACGTGGCGCGCTCGAACAGCAACGGTAAAACAAGAAACCAAATTAAATTAACAAATGTCAACAACAAAATTAATTACCAACAAAGAATTAAGTAAGTGAAGCTAAGTTATAAAAATTACAAAATGAAATGGCGTTACGGTGAAAGAGGAAACAAAACTAAGGTAGGTGTTATTTTAATTGTGAAATACTACTGATTTTATTTTACTAATTTAAAATATATTTTTAGGTTAGAATGAAAAGATTGAAGGAAAGGATAATATTCTAGGATTTTGAAAAATAGGATCAAAGGACGAAATTGGAACGTTACACACCGTTTTCAAGTATTTAAACTGTCATATTCATGTACATGTCGTGTGTAATGGCTTATGTTTGCAAAATCAAGATAAAATAGCTGTTTTCAGCTTGCAAAAACATACAAAATGCTGTTTTCAAGTATTTAAACTGTCATATTCATGTTTCTGTCGTGTATTATAGCTAATGTTGGTGAAAGCAAGATAAAAATGCTGTTTTAAGCATGCAAAAGAATACAAAATACCGTTTTCAAGTATTTAAACTGTCATATTCATGTATATGTCGTGTGTAATGGCTTATGTTTGCAAAATCAAGATAAAAGAGCTGTTTTCAGCTTGCAAAAACATACAAAATGCTATTTTCAAGTATTTAAACTGTCATATTCATGTTTCTGTCGTGTATAATAGCTAATGTTTGTGAAAGCAAGATAAAAATGCTGTTTTAATCATTCAAAAGCATACAAAACACCGTTTTCATGGATTTAAACTGTCATATTCATGTATATGTCGTGTGTAATGGCTTATGTTTGCAAAATCAAGATAAAATAGCTGTTTTCAGCTTGCAAAAACATACAAAATGCTATTTTCAAGTATTTAAACTGTCATATTCATGTTTCTGTCGTGTATAATAGCTAATGTTGGTGAAAGCAAGATAAAAATGCTGTTTTAATTATGCAAAAGCATACAAAACACCGTTTTCATGTATTTAAACTGTCATATTCATGTTTCTGTCGTGTATAATGATTAATGTATAATAGCTAATGTTGGTGAAAGCAAGATAAAAATGCTGTTTTAATTATGCAAAAGCATACAAAACACCGTTTTCATATATTTAAACTGTCTTATTCATGTTTCTGTCGTGTATAATAGCTAATGTTGGTGAAAGCAAGATAAAAATGCTGTTTTAAGCATGCAAAAGCATACAAAACACCGTTTTCATGTATTTAAACTGTCATATTCATGTTTCTGTCGTGTATAATAGCAAATGTTGGTGAAAGCAAGATAAAAATGCTGTTTCAAGCTTGCAAAAGCATACAAAACACCGTTTTCAAGTATTTAAACTGTCATATTCATTTATATATCGTGTGTAATGGCTTATGTTAGCAAAATCAAGATATAATAGCTGTTTTCAGCTAGCAAAAACATACAAAATGCTGTTTTCAAATATTTAAATTGTTATATTCATGTATATGTCGTGTGTAATGGCTAATGTTGGTGAAATCAAGATAAAAATGCTGTTTTAAGCATGCAAAAGCATACAAAATACCGTTTACAAGTATTTAAACTGTCATATTCATGTATATGTCGTGTGTAATGGCTTATGTTTGCAAAATCAAGATAAAATAGCTGTTTTCAGCTTGCAAAAACATACAAAATGGTATTTTCAAGTATTTAAACTGTCATATTCATGTTTCTGTCGTGTATAATAGCTAATGTTGGTGAAAGCAAGATAAAAATGCTGTTTTAAGCATGCAAAAGCATACAAAACACCGTTTTCAAGTATTAAAACTGTCATATTCATGTTTCTGTCGTGTATAATAGCTAATGTTGGTGAAAGAAAGATAAAAATGCTGTTTTAAGTATGCAAAAGCATACAAAACACCGTTTTCAAATATTTAAACTGTCATATTCATGTATATGTCGTGTGTAATGGCTTATGTTTGCAAAATCAAGATAAAATAGCTATTTTCAGCTTGCAAAAACATACAAAATGCTGTTTTCAAGTATTTAAACTGTCATATTCATGTTTCTGCAGTGTATAATAGCTAATGTTGGTGAAAGCAAGATAAAAATGCTGTTTTAAGCATGCAAAAGCATACAAAACACCGTTTTCAAGTATACAAACTGTCATATTCATGTATATGTCGTGTGTAATGGCTTATGTTTTCAAAATCAAGATAAAATAGCTGTTTTCAGCTTGCAAAAACATACAAAATGCTGTTTTCAAGTACTTAAACTGTTATATTCATGTTTCTGTCGTGTATAATAGCTAATGTTGGTGAAACCAAGATAAAAATGCTGTTTTAAGCATGCAAAAGCATACAAAACACCGTTTTCTTGTATTTAAACTGTCATATTCATGTATATGTCGTGTGTAATGGCTTATGTTTGCAAAATCAAGATAAAATAGCTGTTTTTAGCTTGCAAAAACATACAAAATGCTGTTTTCAAGTATTTAAATTGTTATATTCATGTATATGTCGTGTGTAACGGCTAATGTTGGTGAAATCAAGATAAAAATGCTGTTTTAAGCATGCAAAAGCATCCAAACACCGTTTTCAAGTATTTAAACTGTCATATTCATGTATATGTCGTGTGTAATGGCTAATGTTTGCAAAATCAAGATAAAATAGCTGTTTTCAGCTTGCAAAAACATACAAAATGCTGTTTTCAAGAATATAAACTGTCATATTCATGTTTCTGTCGTGTAGAATAGCTAATGTTGGTGAAAGGAAGATAAAAATGCTGTTTTAAGCATGCAAAAGCATACAAAACACCGTTTTCAAGTATTTAAACTGTCATATTCATGTTTCTGTCGTGTATAATAGCTAATGTTGGTGAAAGCAAGATAAAAATGCTGTTTTAAGCATGCAAAAGATACAAAACACCGTTTTCAAGTATTTAAACTTTCATATACATATATATGTCGTGTGTAATGGCTTATGTTTGCAAAATCAAGATAAAATAGCTGTTTTCAGCTTTCAAAAACATACAATATGCTGTTTTCAAGTATTTAAACTGTCATATTCAAGTTTCTGTCGTGTATAATAGCTAATGTTGGTGAAAGCAAGATAAAAATGCTGTTTTTAGCATGCAAAAGCATACAAAACACCGTTTTCAAGTATTTAAACTGTCATATTCATGTATATGTCGTGTGTAATGGCTTATGTTTGCAAAATCAAGATAAATAAGCTGTTTTCAACTTGCAAAAACATACAAAATGCTGTTTTCAAGTATTTAAACTGTCATATTCATGTTTCTGTCGTGTATAATAGCTAATGTTGGTGAAAGCAAGATAAACATGCTGTTTTAAGCATGCAAAAGCAAACAAAACACCGTTTTCAAGTATACAAACTGTCATATTCATGTATATGTCGTGTGTAATGGCTTATGTTTGCAAAACCAAGATATAATAGCTGTTTTCAGCTAGCAAAAACATACAAAACGCTGTTTTCAAATATTTAAATTGTTATATTCATGTATATGTCGTGTGTAATGGCTAATGTTGGTGAAATCAAGATAAAAATGCTGTTTTAAGCATGAAAAAGCATACAAAATACCGTTTTCAAGTATTTAAACTGTCATATTCATGTATATGTCGTATGTAATGGCTTATGTTTGCAAAATCAAGATAAAATAGCTGTTTTCAGCTTGCAAAAACATACAAAATGGTATTTTCAAGTATTTAAACTGTCATATTCATGTTTCTGTCGTGTATAATAACTAATGTTGGTGAAAGCAAGATAAAAATGCTGTTTTAATTATGCAAAAGCATACAAAACACCGTTTTCATATATTTAAACTGTCTTATTCATGTTTCTGTCGTGTATAATAGCTAATGTTGGTGAAAGCAAGATAAAAATGCTGTTTTAAGCATGCAAAAGCATACAAAACACCGCTTTCATGTATTTAAACTGTCATATTCATGTTTCTGTCGTGTATAATAGCGAATGTTGGTGAAAGCAAGATAAAAATTCTGTTTTAATCTTGCAAAAGCATACAAAACACCGTTTTCAAGTATTTAAACTGTCATATTCATTTATATATCGTGTGTAATGGCTTATGTTAGCAAAATCAAGATATAATAGCTGTTTTCAGCTAGCAAAAACATACAAAATGCTGTTTTCAAATATTTAAATTGTTATATTCATGTATATGTCGTGTGTAATGGCTAATGTTGGTGAAATCAAGATAAAAATGCTGTTTTAAGCATGCAAAAGCATACAAAATACCGTTTTCAAGTATTTAAACTGTCATATTCATGTATATGTCGTGTGTAATGGCTTATGTTTGCAAAATCAAGATAAAATAGCTGTTTTCAGCTTGCAAAAACATAAAAAATGGTATTTTCAAGTATTTAAACTGTCATATTCATGTTTCTGTCGTGTATAATAGCTAATGTTGGTGAAAGCAAGATAAAAATGCTGTTTTAAGCATGCAAAAGCATACAAAACACCGTTTTCAAGTATTCAAACTGTCATATTCATGTTTCTGTCGTGTATAATAGCTAATGTTGGTGAAAGCCAGATAAAAATGCTGTTTTAAGCTTGCAAAAACATACAAAATGCTGTTTTCAAGTATTTAAACTGTCATATTCATGTTTCTGTAGTGTATAATAGCTAATGTTGGTGAAAGCAAGATAAAAATGCTGTTTTAAGCATGCAAAAGCATACAAAACACCGTTTTCAAGTATACAAACTGTCATATTCATGTATATGTCGTGTGTAATGGCTTATGTTTTCAAAATCAAGATAAAATAGCTGTTTTCAGCTTGCAAAAACATACAAAATGCTGTTTTCAAGTACTTAAACTGTTATATTCATGTTTCTGTCATGTATAATAGCTAATGTTGGTGAAACCAAGATAAAAATGCTGTTTTAAGCATGCAAAAGCATACAAAACACCGTTTTCAAGTATTTAAACTGTCATATTCATGTATATGTCGTGTGTAATGGTTTATGTTTGCAAAATCAAGATAAAATAGCTGTTTTCAGCTTGCAAAAACATACAAAATGCTGTTTTCAAGTATTTAAATTGTTATATTCATGTATATGTCGTGTGTAACGGCTAATGTTGGTGAAATCAAGATAAAAATGCTGTTTTAAACATGCAAAAGCATCCAAACACCGTTTTTAAGTATTTAAACTGTCATATTCATGTATATGTCGTGTGTAATGGCTTATGTTTGCAAAATCAAGATAAAATAGCTGTTTTCAGCTTGCAAAAATATACAAAATGCTGTTTTCAAGAATATAAACAGTCATATTCATGTTTCTGTAGTGTATAATAGCTAATGTTGGTGAAAGGAAAATAAAAATGCTGTTTTAAGCATGCAAAAGCATACAAACCACCGTTTTCAAGTATTTAAACTGTCATATTCATGTTTCTGTCGTGTATAATAGCTAATGATGATGCAAGCAAGATAAAAATGCTGTTTTAAGCATGCAAAAGCATACAAAACACCGTTTTCAAGTATATAAACTTTCATATACATGTATATGTCGTGTGTAATGGCTTATGTTTGCAAAATCAAGATAAAATAGCTGTTTTCAGCTTGCAAAAACATACAATATGCTGTTTTCAAGTATTTAAACTGTCATATTCAAGTTTCTGTCGTGTATAATAGCTAATGTTGGTGAAAGCAAAATAAAAATGCTGTTTTTAGCATGCAAAAGCATACAAAACACCGTTTTCAAGTATTTAAACTGTCATATTCATGTTTCTGTCGTGTATAATAGCTAATGTTGGTGAAAGCAAGATAAAAAAGCTGTTTTAAGCATGCAAAAGCATACAAAACACCGTTTTCAAGTATTTAAACTGTCATATTCATGTATATGTCGTGTGTAATGGCTCATGTTTGCAAAATCAAGATAAAATAGCTGTTTTCAGCTTGCAAAAACATACAAAATGCTATTTTCAAGTATTTAAACTGTCATATTCATGTTTCTGTCGTGTATAATAGCTAATGTTGGTGAAAGCAAGATAAAAATGCTGTTTTAATTATGCAAAAGCATACAAAACACCGTTTTCATATATTTAAACTGTCTTATTCATGTTTTCTGTCGTGTATAATAGCTAATGTTAGTGAAAGCAAGATAAAAATGCTGTTTTAAGCATGCAAAAGCATTACAAAACACCGTTTTCATGTATTTAAACCTGTCATATTCATGTTTCTGTTCGTGTATAATAGCTAATGTTGGTGAAAGCAAGATTAAAAATGCTGTTTTAAGCTTGAAAAAGCATACAAAACACCGTTTTCAAGTATTTAAACTGTCATATTCATTTATATATCGTGTGTAATGGCTTATTTAGCAAAATCAAGATATAATAGCTGTTTTCAGCTAGCAAAAACATACAAAAGGCTGTTTTCAAATATTTAAATTGTTATATTCATGTTTCTGTCGTGTATAATAGCTAATGATGGTGCAAGCAAGATAAAAATGCTGTTTTAAGCATGCAAAAGCATACAAAACACCGTTTTCAAGTATTTAAACTTTCATATACATGTATATGTCGTGTGTAATGGCTTATGTTTGCAAAAATCAAGATAAAATAGCTGTTTTCAGCTTGCAAAAACATACAATATGCTGTTTTCAAGTATTTAAACTGTCATATTCAAGTTTCTGTCGTGTATAATTGTT